>JAVQJF010079688.1:0-14675 GCA_036023855.1 Gadopsis marmoratus | reverse complement strand
GGTGGTTGTTAATCAGTTTCAGCTGCTTTGGCGTTAATTGAATTAACAACAGGTGCACTAGAGGGGCAACAATGAGACGACCCCCAAAACAGGAATGGTTTTACAGGTGGAGGCCACTGACATTTTTTCCCCTCCTCATCTTTTCTGACCGTTTTCACTAGTTTTGCATTTGGCTCGGGTCAGTGTCACTACTGATAGCATGAGGCGATGGCAGTAGTGACAAGAATGGCGAGAGTATGCAGGCAGTTCCTGGAGGATGAAGGAACCGATACCCTTGACTGGCCCCCACGCACGCCTGACCTAAACCCAGTAGAACACCGCTGGGACGTTATGTTTCGGTCCATTCGACGCTTTCAGGTTGCAGCTCAGACTGTCCAGGAGTGAAATGCAATGACATTTCAGCAAAGTGGAAAATGTCATTTTGATTTTCGGGGTGTCTTTGATTTCAGCCCTCTGTAGGTTGATAATTTTCATTTCCATCACACGATGTGGCATCTTTTCGTTCCCAACACATTACCCAGTCCATATCAGTATAGATATCCAGAATGATCATCTGATGTGTTTTCAAAGTGTTCCTTTAATTCTTTAATTTATGCTTTATATTGTGCCCCCCCCCAAAAAAAAATCCCCACAATGGAAGAAAAATCAGTTGAGAATCCTACAATGCTCTGCACCTCAGAGTAAGCTGAGTGTCTGTTATATAGAGAGTATTAGTGACTTAGTGCACGAGCTAGTCATTTTGAAAAGGTTTTCAAATTTGAAGTCTCATCATGTAAAAATTAATAATAATAAAAAATGTTTTTAAAAAGAAAAATCACATTTGATTAACAGTGCTGGCAAGAGAAGGAAGCAACCCCACAACTGTCATCAGTTTAATTAAGATACAGCTAAACTCTGATGGGTGTTACGGAAATATAGTACGTGATGACAGTGAGGCAAAATAACCAAAACTATTCTAACCTCGGAGAAACGTGCATGTTCATCAGTTCAGCAAATTACCTGTTAAGAGAATTCTGTAGATGATCACGTTCTCACGGGGTTTTTTTGACTGTATTTGTATCACATCAAAGCTACTGCACTAAACTCTTGAGCTGTACCTGGTCAATGGTACTCACCATACTGGAATGTGGACCTGGGTGGCGAAGGAAGTGTACTGTGCGGCGCACCGCCGGCCTGAGGGCCTAGACCTTTCCCACGACTCTGGAGGCGGGACTTCTGCAGGGCCAACGCTACTGCTTGTGCAAATCTGCTTGGGGCTGCACTCATCTTGTCCAGAGGTCTTGGTGCAGCTGCAGACTGGTCAGGCATAGTTTGCCCATTGAAGGTAGGACGTTGTGGCTGAGAAGACGTCCGAGAGGATGCTGTAGCATCTTCTCTCTCCTCCATAACTTCGATGTCTTCGTTAAAGAAGACAGGTGGAGGAGGGGGAGGGAAATTCTCTTCTTCCACCTCCTCCTCAACTTCCTTCTCATCGGTGTATGGACCACACTTGTCCATGTCTGTACTTACAGATTCACTGCGATCCTCTGAGTTGATCGGACCATCACCGAGATGTTCTCCATCGCTGCAGTCCGACGGTGCTGTTGGTGTCACCTCAGCTGTGGCTTCAGGTCCTTCTTCTTCTTCCTGCTTTTCAACGGTGTCTCCATCCTCAGAGAGACGTGAGCCTGGACAATCCTGACTGTCTAAATCAAGTGGAGGTGGAAGAAAAGTCACGTCAGAAGCCTGACTCTGCTGAGAAAGGGGTTCTGGATTCGGCAAAGGTGTTTCAGTCTCTGACGTGTCAGGAGAACGCAAATCCTCAGTCTCGGTTTGAATTTTCCTGAAGTCAAGAGACGCTTCCCTCTCAGGGTTCTCTTCTACCGTCAGCTGATCTAGAACATCCAGGACGAGTGCTGGATCATTAGACTTCGGTTTCTTCGAGGGAACCACTTTGAACGTGGCCATTCCCCTCCTCTGTACGGGATCCTCCCACTCAGGCTCAGTGGAGAGGTTGGGTGTTCGAACAGATTCAAGTTCTGCACAGAAAACCCCATTGTCTGAATACCTCCGAGCGGAGCCATTGTGGAACTTTGGGAGGTTTGCAGAATTCCTTAAACACTTGACCAGTGTTCCTTTGGAAATGGAGGAGGTCAGGACTTTGGCAAGAGCAAAGCGGGCGTCAGATACGTCATTCCCTCGAAGTGAAGGTGGGTATGGATCAGCCACTTCATGGACATAAGCAAATGATGGACGTGGTGACGGTGACGGATGTGGCGATGGAGGTGAGGATAGTGAGAGGTTTACAGAGTCTGACTCATCACCTTCTCTCAGCTCTTCCACAGTGTTCAGGGAGTAAAGACTCTCTGCAGAAACAGGAAAGTTAAAGGTCGCATTTATAAATTTAGAAACCACAGAGTAAACTTGAACAAATGTCGCTTCTTGCAAGAGTTCCAATGGAAATTCTGCACAACACACAAAATGCAACTAATGAAACCAATATTTCTTACAAATACTGGGCTCAGAAGAACCTGCGACCCAGGCTTTTGTTTCTTTTTAACCTCAATGACTTTTAGTCAAACGTTCACAGACAAACACATTTTTAAAAAGAAATCAAGTATTATAGGTAGTTATTCATTTATGGATTTAAGTTTATTGTAAAATGAGAATTATTGAATACTGAAAGAATCCTGCATATGAAATTGTAAAATGTTACATTTTTCTGAAAAAGCATGTCTTAGCAGAAGAATCAAGACCCAAGAATGATAATCCAACAAAGAAAGAAAGAAATAAGTATGAAACATAAACCTGATTTGGAGAAAGAACATTTATCATTTCACAAAGAGGGTGTCTGGAAAAATAATAATTGTATAATAATATAACTGATTAATTTACCAAATACTACTGCTGAGCTGGCTTCAATTTTAAATTAAGAAAAAGGCACAACAATTACTTTACAAATCTAACCCAAAAGGAAAAACCCCACAAAAATGTACAAAAGCAAAATCAAGAGTTACAGAATTTTCACACAAAAAATAAAATTAAAAAAAGAAAAAGACACAAAAGCAAAATAAGCGGACGAACTAAAAACAGGACAAATAATAGCTTTTAAGTGACACACATCCATAAAAGCCACTAAAATGGGAATGAGGAAGAAGAGGCCAGCGCAGGAACAGGACGGAGAGGAGCAATAAGGACGGTGGAAGGAGGAGAGGAAAAGGAGACAGCAGCAGCCCTCAATCACCCCCTTCAGGTAACACAGAGTCTGTAAGCAGGGAGGAGAAAAAGCTCGGCTTTAGGGCAGCGATCTTCAGTCCGAAAGGTTTCCAAAGCCAAAAACACACACACACATAACTGAGACGTTTAGCATTCAGTCTCATACTGACGCAAAACCCAGTTTGGCCAGTATGAGTCTCCCAGTGATGAAAAAAGGAAAGACAAAAAAAATAAAAAACCAACTATGACCTTTCACAGACCATGATTGTGTAAGCGTAGGAGGTCAGGACCAAGAATGTGATCATCAACTTGAAGATCACATTCTCGGCCGGGGAGTTGTTTTCTCAGCCGAGTTTGACACCAACTCAGCAGCGTGTCGCGCCATCGTGGCTGAAAGAAAGCAAGGGAGTGAAGCCACGACACAGACGCTGCTGCTGCTGCTGCACGAGGCAATTTAGTCAGATAATTGCAACACAAAAAGGTTCCTCACATAATTACAGAACCCTAATAACCTATGTCTTATGACAGTGATATAATGATCACTGTCCAGTCAAGTCTGTGAAAGCAGATCAGTAGAGAAAAAGAGCGATGCAGCAAAGAACCTGAAGCCAGGCGGGGAAAGCGTATCAGACAGACTAATACAGGGGAATGAAAGCTTGGACAACAGAGGGATTTATCTCGGAACAGACTGAAGCCAATATGTTCTATGAACGAGGCTCTCTGGGTCACTAGAATTGCCCTGAACAAGGTTACATTGTTCAGACTGATAAAAGCGTCCGTTTTGCGCTGGATTTAACTGCTAAATCTTCCTTCTGATGGTATTCACTTTGACATTTTAATCTTGATTTAATTTCAGTCTCTCTTGACCTCCCGTGGCACCGACTGAAGCCGAAAGGATTTGGCAGATACGAGAATTCACCCCACTCTAAACCCATTTGATTTCCACTGAAATACAGTAAAAGGTCAATTGGGATTATTGCACCAGCACATTTCATATCTGCTGCCGTTTCAATGATGCTGCATCGATGATCACCACTAGATGGCAAAATAAACAGACCGCTCACCAGTGGGATCAGGACAGTCACTATTAACTGTTTATGTAATGGTATAGACCCGAATTTATACCTTTATGTGGCAGGCTAACAGCTCAATGTGTTCAGAACAGGATCCTGAAGCCCTCCTTTTAGAAATATTTCCATCCCAAAAGGTCATCAACGAAGATTTTACCTTTAACCTCTGCATCTGCCTGCAGTTCCTGGTGAGTGTTTGCACAGGGAGGGGGTGGGGCCCTCCTCTTGTTACTCCTTAATTCTGCAGACCTCTACGGAAACACAGTGGCGTTATTGGAGGAATTATTTTGCCATTTACGTCAAGAGTTTCTTCAATGACAGACAAGAGTTATTCGTAGCAAAGGTGAAATCAGTTCTTCACTGAGTAATGCTGTAACCTGATTTTAATATGGTAGCAGTTGAATTGAAAGATTCTGCCAACTGACACGCGAGCAAATGCACAAACCTCCTCAACTAGGAGGAAGAAGAAAAAGCTCCCCACCACCCACCTGCTGTCCACCTAGATGACAGGCGCCGAGGCTGTTGGGAACGCTCTGCGATGCACCCATGGGCGGCTGAGGGGCTCGTCTCTTCTTGGGCATGTCTGCTTGAAGGGCGTCGGGGGAGGAAACACCCTGCACAGTCACACGGTCTCCCACTTGTGGGTTGAAACCAGGAGAAGCCGAGCCGCTCACTGACCCTTCCTGCGAAGAGGGAAATGGACATTTCGGTCAGAAGCACAGAAGGTTCACGAAACACGAAACAACAACAATAAATCACATCGCATCTCCCACAAGCTGACAACATGCTGTACCATTTCAGGTTTTTTCTTCGTTCTTCTGAATAAGCTGAGAAACCCTCGGTTCTCCTTCTGTTTCTTCTTCTTTGGCAGGCCTGCATAATGTAAAAGATCTTGATCAGTAAATGGTATGAAGCGGAATATAGCATGTAGCAGGTAATACTGAGACTGTGTGTGAACGGCTTTGAGTGTGACCTTGTAGAGGAGGCGGCGGCGAGATGACCTCTGTTGGCGTGACAGCCGTTTCAGACAGAAAACGGCGCCATTATCAGGTCAGCTTGTACAGTAGTCACACATACACACACATATATATATATAGATATAGATATATAGATATAGATATATAGAAATAGGTATATTTTAGGAATGAAACCCCTTCAAAAACATTCTATCAGTTAAGCTTTGTGTATCGTGCCGTTCTGTCTGAGCATCTTCACCAATTTGACAACACGATTTATCCTATTTGCATGCATTTTCATTTGCAGCGCGTTGACCTCTCAGGCCCGCCGTAGTAAAGCTACAACCTCAAGTAGAAAATGTATCAAATGATGTTTTTGTGGTTTGATCTATAGATTAAGATTTACAGAAGGTAGCATGTAAAGCCCCAAGTATGAAAAGTGCTTTGCCTGAATGATCCTGAAGGTTTTTGTTTTTTTTCTGTGTACGCATGTGTAGAGTGCAGTGCTAAGTGTTATGGTGACATTAGAAGAAGGGAATAAAAAGGGCAAGAGTTTAGATTTCACCTGGATTTGAAACACCCAGAAGGGCATGCAATGCATTTGTAAATTGGAATAGAAGCGTTCACGTCAACGTGTGCTCCAACATACCTGCTTCAGGTGCATTGGGTCGTCGTTGACAGTCAACGGGCTCCCTGCCACCAGCTGTGTCTTTGGCGAACACTTCCCTCAGTCCGTGGTCATTTAAAGTCTTGGTCAGGTCCAGCGGCTCTTTGGACTCGGAGTCTCTCAGAAGGACGGTCGTTCCGAATTTAAACTCGCACTTGTCGCACACCGCCGGCAGCAGCATCTCAAGGGGCACTCTGGGATTCACTCGCACCACGGCCTTATGGGACTTATTGTAGTTGATCAACAGACGTACAGATGCCTGCAGAGACGAAATTATATTTTCAACTTAGTTTACGCAACTTTGGAATAAAAGTCTACTTAAAATACATGTTGATTTTCATTAGTTATATTTGGCCAGGGAGTCTTGTTAGTAGTTGTCCCTTTACTACGATAGAAACAGCAACTTTTAGTCTTGTTTTTTATTTTGTCACCTCAGGCATGTACGGCGGCCTCCTGATCTTTTCCTCCATCCCTTTGGGCTTCAGCACAATCGTCCCCGCTTCTAGTGAGCCAATAGGAGAGTTCGGTTTGAAGCGGATGTTGTTCTTGTTGGGCGAGAGAATCTCAACAGTGTAGTCTGACGGAGTAAGGTGGTAACTCGCACAAAGCGCCACCAGTAGGTCCATCACTGGTTTACTGTTAAGGGGAGAACATTAAAAAAAGAAAACAAATGACAGTATAGAACATATCTTATCATACGTTATGAAATTCACCAGGGCGCTCAAATAATAGTATGCAGGTGCAAGTTTATTAGAAAACTAGAACGTAGCAGTGGCAGTTCAAATCAACGCAGCTGAGAGATCGTGATTTTAAGAACCTAGCATGGCTCACGATCCAAAAACACCGGATCCTACATTTCCCACAATGCAGCGTAAGACTAGCACAGGATCAAGACGGGTTCGGTGCGTCGGCATCCAATGCGATCGTGCAAATTTTGCTCTGAAATTTCCACAGCATCTGTCCACGCCGTAGCAACAGAGCTTGTGATGTTGCCCCGTACCTTCCGGGCACCGTGGCGGTTTCCTCCAGCCCCCCCGGCAGCACCACGGACAGAGAGTGGTCCCTCTCCAACGGATTCACCTGCTCATCCATCTCAAGCGACGCCTCGATGCGGCTCCCGGCGTCAGGCGAACCCCCTGAAAGAGAAACATCCCAGTGACGAACGTTGGAAAAACGGTCAAGCTCGCGCGCACCTACACCCCGTCCGATTGGTGGCGCCAGTGGGACACTTCTCACAGCTCCTCGACTCAAACATCCCAGAGGAGCCCCCCTGAAAACCCCCGATCCCTCCTCTTAGTGAATTCATTTCATTTACGTTCTCGATTAATCGACTGGTCTGCAACATGTCAGTAGTCTGTAGCAGCATCCCGTTGACATAATCCCACGGCTGCACGGTTCAAAACCCCAACATGTGCCCAGCTTACTGTCACAGAAGGACGTTGTTCGCTTTAAACATGACATTTTTGACGATTGTAAAAACGCGTTGTTTGTTTTGGTCCACTGACTAAACGAGTGACCGACGAACGTGTCAGAGGATCATCCGGACTGTGTCTCTGTTTCTTTGTCTTTAAACCTTCAGCACCGCCGGCCACCTTCAGCATTTATCGACACTCCAAAAGAGCCTCATTGGCAAAGTAAATCCTGTGCCCGACGTTACCGGAACCGCCGCTGCCCCTCGAGACTCCAAACTCCCGACAGCCGAACTGTGTCCACGTGAAAGCAGCGGGGAAACGGCGTCGAAGCGCCGGATTAACACCCGCGAATGTCGACGTTCGCAACTTCGCCCGAAGGTTCACGGGGCACTTAATAAGGACGCACCCGCCTCCTTCCTTCCTTCCTTCCCTCCTCCCTCCAGGAATCTAACCACCGCCCGTCCTCACCTTTGACCTTTGTGCGGCCCTTCGCTCGACGCCAGTTTGATGTAAAAGTCAAAGTGCGCTCTGAGCCGCGCGCAGCTGCGCGTGTGTCTGCTCATCAACCACCCGCTGCCCCGCCCCCCTCCCGCCCCGCCCCGCCCCGCCCCGCCCCCCTCTCGGCGCGCGGACGAGACGGGCGCGCGCTCCCATTCTGTCCCAGCCACGTTACAGAAGTGGCTCCTTCACGCAACTTATTCTGAAGCGCAGCCGCGTTTTGTGGGACATTTCTATTCACCTGCCCTCGTCCCTGCTAGTTCTGCCGAACGCAGGTGTGAAAGTGGGCAAAAACAAGCGCATTTCGTCTTCCAGAAGCAGTTTATTGACAGTAGAAAGAGCCAAGTAACCCTCAGTGTTATGCTTCCGAGGAACCGAGCCTGCTGTAATGTTTGACATGTATTAGGTTAATACTAAAAGTCACCTTTATCCAACAAACTGCGTGACTCGGGAACTCAAACGCAAGTATCCATTCAGCCCTCGGCCATGTTGTCCAAGTTGCCAAATAAGCTGACACTGTTTCTCCAGTAAGAGGGATTAGTGCTGGCCATAAGGCCGCATCTCGCCGTGCTACCACGTTTAGAAACACCGAATCGATTATATGGCCTTTAACACCTACCTGGGTCCACAGATTCCTCGCATTCTCTTTCAACGTTCTCTTCTGTGATTATGAAGTGGTGGGAGGAGGAGAGATGGAGCCGGGGGTTCTCTGCCCTGTAATCCCTGTTGAGCAGACTGGCCTAACACACCTACAGGCCCTGCCCAGTCATGTGACATCACTTTGCATGTCTGTCTGTATGTGTCTGTGTGTGTGTGCTGTATGAGAGGTGGAGGTGGAGGTGGAGGTGGAGGTGGTGAGAGGAGGGCGGGTTATCTGCATGGGCATGCACATGGCAACCCGGTGAGCAAGTCTGCAATGTGAGAGAAACATCAACGTTAAAAGAGTATACCGACCAACTTGTATAAAGGCCTCTAATCCACATGAGCTACTCGTCCTTCTCTATAGGATCTGGCAAAATGACTGCTGGTCAGCCGCACTTTTATTCACCGTATTGTATAGCGCGCAGACGCGCTGAGCTTCTAATCCAACCACTGCCACTCTGTATTGTGTTTGTCTTATTCCCACACACAAATAAGCAATTTAAGCACGCAGGTGTGCGGTAAATCAACAGGAGAAACCTATCAAAGAGGCAGAAATACCAGTATCTCCTCCGGCGGTAGTCCACAATTAACTGTGGCCACAACACCGGGCATCCAGTTTTGCACAAGGCTGTTTTTGCTCCGCTGGAAAATCCCACTCTCTTGCACCTGCTCAGCTGTCTCTGTCACTAGCTCTCGCCACACCTCCTTGCCCAGTGTTACCCAGCTGAATGAAACGGATTCAGTCCTCTCAGGGCTGTGAAGCTCTTCTGGGGAAACATAGTAAATCGCCAACCGAGTAGAAGGCGTGGGAGCTAGTTGACGGAGGGGTGTAGACCAGAAAAACCTCCTGGAAGGCATTAAACCAGTACAATATCACATTTTTAGTCTCAAGCTATTAGATACAATCTTAAATGCATCCCGCCAAGCCTCTGGTTTCCCATTTTTGACATGTGGCGTGTCATTCATTATGTTCACAGTACTCACTTGTACTGCAGATGGGGTAATTATAGGGCAGGGATTTACCTGTGGCTTTGATTCAAAGGAGGATTCCCCTGGCTTTTACTTTTCTAGATAATGTGCGACATCAAGCCGTCCTTGCAGCGAACACGTTTTGTAACGCACTGATCAACTACACAACCCCAAATGAACGTTCGCTTTTAATGTTAGCTACGAGGCAGACTGCGGTAGTATCAGGCGACGCTCTGGGTTCATTCGCATACAGTAGGTGAGCAGTAGCAGGCGCCTGAGTGGGAGTTTTAATCAAATTAAGCGCGGGCAACACATGTCCACGCTGACTGTAATCTTGTAATCGCATTGTGAAGTTTGTCAGTGGAGTCTCAATGGGCATTAGCTGGCTGCATTAAACAGATCACCGTGTGACTGTCTAGCTTAATGAGCTACTTTTAGTGACTAACAGATGAACAGAAGGGCTGTTAGTCGCGCTATCCAGTCTGTCTTTGTGTATCGTCTCTTATCGTGTTGTGAAATGGGAGGCGGCCCTGGACACACACACACACACACACACACACACACACATACATACACACTCACACTGCTGAGCTTTAACGCCACTGTGAGTTAAACAGGTAGAAGGTGTTAAACTGTCCGTTTGTTTCCATCTTACCGTCTTAAACGTGTCCACTTGAGGACAGAGGTGGATTTAGCTCAGGCCTATGGCATCATTTCCGCCCTGGAGCAGCTATCTGTGCGTGAAACAAGTGGCGTGATACTGACAAGCTTGATTTTTCCTGTCAAAGGAAATCCAAAGGGCAACATTATGAATTCCTTTCCTCCACTCAACATCCACTGTTGACAGTCACGCGCAGGCCCATGGAAACTCTATTCTTGAACAGGGAACAGAATGTGTGCTGCTCGAGCTACGTTCCGTTTTCCAGCCTGAACGTTTACAGAAAGTATGAAAAACTGTGCACACATGTATGAAAGTTTGTCTGTATGAGTACACAAACTCATGTGACCTGTCGCTCATTCTTTTACTAAACTTACTGCAACGCAGGCCTCTAACAGAGGCACAGCTAGAGACAGGGCTAAGCTGGAGTGTTATACAAAGCCAAATGGAAGGCTTTTGACATTCTACAACCTAACTCTGGCATCCCACTGAACGTGGGCCTCCAAATTCATCACTTTGCTTCTAATGAAACAGGCAGCAAAAGTCACAGACGGCTGCCAGGAAGGAAGAGTGTGAACTCAGCTTTGGAAACATCGATCACACCAGGGAAGCGCCACATATACGGCAGCTCAGTGCGTTCTTAGCGCCGCTTTACATTTGAGCCCTGCTGTTCGCAAACGATAAATACCTGTTAGACAATTTCAAGTCGATGTCCTGAAAGACTTGGCAGCGTTGTGTACGTTATCCAAACTGCTGTGTTTGAAGGCTTCATTCGCACAAAAAGACCCATTAAACCTGTCTTTTCCTTACTAATATGAGTCTCTGAGTGCTATTTAGTAAGCGTGCCAGCTATAGTGAAAGGTGTGTGTTGTATTTCAGAAAAAGGGGTGGGCACAATGGAGTCAACGAAAAGAAACTGAGAATGCTATTGCAGTAGGAGAACTCACATTTCAAATGTTTATTACAGCAGCAGAACATAGAGTTTGGCGTTTCATTTTCACAACTGAAGGAAGGAATGCATGGGAGTTAAATTCTATCACATTTTCTTGAACGCAGACATAGATGAACAACTCCGACTCGCATCAATGCATCCCTACTTTAACAGATCACAATGGTGTCAGAGTTAACTACAGGGATGAGACGTGCAGCGTTACAATGACAAAGTAAACACGGCCTGGAGTATGAAATGAAGTGTAATTAACAAAAACGACTCGCGCAAAGCACGGAGGAACAAAGGGAAGCAGCTCAAGTGACGAGCAAACAGGGAATGACCTCAGGACAGTTAATGCACCTGTGTCAGCTGCACAATTAGCACACCCGCTCCTGCTTTCCAGGGCGCTGTGGCGTCAACAACAACTAAATAAAGTGATAAAAAGTCCGGAGTTGCATCTAGTCAACCTGTGGGGACATTTTTTTGCCCTGCGCTTTGCCTCTTACGCCACGCTTCCCCAATCAGAACGTCAGGCATTCTGATTTCACAAGGTGAAACAGCGTAACATTAAGGTCTCCTTGTAAAAGTGAAACCGCGTACACCCACAGGAGAGTGACATGCTGCATTGGAGGGTGTGTGCCCACCTCTGGTGACTGGGACTCTGTGAGGAATGGCGGACATTCTGATTGGAAGAGCATGGTGGTGTAAGAGGCAACACAACAACAACAAAAAAAACAGTCCTCCAAGCGCTTGACGCCACTCGCGTAGCTTGATGTTGCTGTGAGCGCACAAAAGAAAGGCGACTCAGATGAGAGCACTTTGATCAACTGTCCTATCGTCTGGGTTTGGGCAGCGTGACAGTCAGAGGACCGTGTTAAGGGACTTTTCAAATGGGAAATCGACCTGAAAGTGCACAAATGGGAGGACAAAAATTGGATTTTGAAATGTTAGGGAGACGTGTCCTCCATCCGCCTGTGGAAATCATACCCCTTTGCTGCAGAACATAGAGTTTTGATATAAAAAAAGACATAAACACAAAAAAAGCACTATGCATGAGAGAAACAGGATTAGGTGTTTCCAGTTATGTTCACATGGAGAAGTGAAACTGCATGCACCCATGTGAGTGAGAGTGACATGCTACATGGAGCTTATGGGTGTGCCCACCTCCAAAATGCACTCGAGCCACCAATTTTATGCAAAACAAATCATATGAAGCATTATGAAATTTACATTTGACCATTAAATATTACTGGTGGCTGTGGTCCCCACCGCGGTCCACCTTAAGTGCGTTTAATAAACCACTGTGACTGCAATAGTTTCACAAGAGCTCCATTTGTCTCCAACTACAGAAGAGAACCAACTTTATTCCACAATGCAGGCGTTGGGTGTAACTTGACCGACTGTCCAGCAGATGGCGTGAGATCGCAAGCGAAAGACAGCGGTGCCACAGAACGCTAATGTCCACAGGCACCTGCCTCCATGTGGTCTCCGCGTCAGCACGCACATGCCGGCTTCCTAACACCCCAGTCTCCACCTCCACGTCGCCTCCAGCAGAATCGTTACTTGTCTATATAAATGTCACCTTTCATGCAAAGGAAACCCAAACTACTGCGGCCTCCTCCTACCTTCTGACCCCATCAATATAGCATAGATGTGCCATGGAACACATATGCAGCATATTCATAAAGTGCATTATGGTCCAGTAAAGGCAACAAGACGACATTTAACTTCTCCTGGGCCTTTGACTGTGACCGCTGTGCTGCCATGTACCTTATGTGTCGTCTCCATCACCTCACACGTGACCACCGCTGCTGGCTGACGAGGCTTGACAAAAGTAATGTTCCCTCTATGAAGAAACACTGTGACACGTACTTTATTAGAAATTGGGCACCTTTTGAATCCCACTGAATGAGAAACAATGATTTTATGGCAAATAAGCAGGGCGACAAGTACAGGACGAGCTAAACCACCACAATAAAGCAAAAAAATAAAGTATTCCCACGTTTCTACTTAAAATCTGCTTAATTGACTCCCAACAACAGGCTGCCGCTCTTCGGCTTAATGTCTTCGAGGAATTTCCACGCAGGACATCTCGCGACATCCATTCACGAGCCCGACGCCTAAACCGACCGGAAGCGCGGATTGATTTCTCCAAAGGCGAGCGAGGACGGCAACAAGAAAAAAGAAGAAGAAGAAGAAGAAGAAGAAGAAATCAAATCGAGAAAGAAAATCAGCGGAGCGCTCGTCGACTGATGATCCACCGAGCGTCGGAGGGGATTTCACAGAAGGAGCTTTCGCTTGAACAGAGGATTTATTCTTTCGGATGCGGGATCTACCTGCAGGGTCCCCACCTGCTGGGCACCGTGATGGTGGTGAGTATCGCAGCTGCGTCGACAGGTCCCTTCAAGCCTTTTTGACTTTTGTTTGACGCGACTCCACTGTCCCCCGCGGGATATTTGGGCGTTTACTCCCCAATGCAGCTTCGGCCACGACGCTGCCTGTTTCTGCGTTAAACGAACGCGACGCGGCGAACGCGTCACCGGCTAATTGCCCGCGCGGTGGGCCCCGCACCACAGGTGTGTGACAGGCGTCTCAACAAAAAGGAAAAGGTGTTTCCCTCCAACATGTACCCATCGCCCAGCAGAGCCTGTCGCGGCAGAAGTAAATTAAAAAGATATATGTATTTTTTTTTTTAATTTCCAAGCGAGTAGAATGAAGGAAGACGGCCAAGAAACACGAGCATCCGTCCGACGCGCGGGGAGGGAAGAGTCCTCATGCTGTCGCGACGCGGCCCTGTTGGTGTGAAAATGATTCCTGTGCATGACGTTAGATGCATGATTGGGATGGCATTTAAAGAATATTGTCATATATATATATATATATATATATGAGCCATCGAGCGAGCTGATTTCTATTTTTGGTAAACCGGTCAGGGGGATCGATTACAAGCAGCAGACACATCTGGGCAGAGGACACGCCCAGGCTCATTGAGACCCGTCCAGCGGTTCACGGCGGGACTTCGTGTCAACCTTTTTTTATGGAGGCGAGGCGACAACAAGTGCAACGGCAGCAAATTATGCTCGATTGAAGCGCTCCCGGTTCGACCGGGGAGCCATTTCAACCGCAGCTCAAGGACCCCAGGTGGGGGCGGCCCCCCGGACCTCGGCTCGGCCCCCCGGACCTCGGCTCGGCTCGCCGCCGCTGAACGCCGCAAGCCTCTGCGGCGCATGTAAGCTACGTGCCGCCTTCGCCTTTCAGGTCTTACGTCGGGCTTTTTTTGTCCGTCTTGTCTCCGTGTCGTCGTGCCGCCGGCTGCTGTGGCCTCTCCGGAGGGGGGGCGGCGGGACGTGGCGGTCGCGGCTCGTTCGTTCTTGCCGTCTGTGGCACGTTTGCCTGCGGACAGTGTCGACTTTCGGAGCGGCGGAGACGTCGTGGAACATGGCGACGGCTCGCTTTCGAACCGCGGCACTTTGAGGTGGTGCCGCCCCCCCCCCCTTTTATTTTTTATTTTTTTAATTCCCGGTGTCTCATTTCAAGCCCACATTCACGTCCGTAGCCGCCGCCGAGTGTCCACGCAGCATCGACGTGCGCTGCCTTGAGCGTCGAAAGGTGCGTTAAAGGTCTCGACACACTCGTTGTAAGATGTCCCGCCTGTCCCGTCCGTCCCCCCCCCCCCC
>JAVQJF010079682.1:0-89620 GCA_036023855.1 Gadopsis marmoratus | reverse complement strand
AACATCTTCTTGTTTTATACTCATCTCGTGGTTGATTGGCCGACAATATCCCGACGTTTCATAACCTTATGTTACGATCCCCTCTGTTCCCCTAGACTACGAGACAGGGTCGTAACACTTTGTCTCTAGTATGGGAAAAGCTCCAAAAATGCTGAATCCTACATTTCCCATAATACAACTCTATAGCATCTTTCAGTATCTAACAGTATATTACATTTAAAACATTAACAATTAAACTGTTACACTATCATTTAACTAACTCCAAGTCACCTTTACCTGACTGGATTTTTATTTTTGTTTAGTTTAGTTTTGTTTTTACGAAAAGGGTTGCTAGGCAATAGCTCATTCGGTCTGCACACAACATGCAGGTCAAGAGGCCAGATGGATGAGTGGAGTAAACAAGGAAAAGACAACAGGTTCTGGAGGAGGTGAGTGAAAGAGAGCAAGGAGAGGTTAGGAGAACATAACATGCAAGAAAGACAGAAGCACGGGGATGAGGGAGGATGTGGAGTGGATGGAGTGGAGACGAAAGAGGCATTTGGCTTGTGAAATGAAAGGCGGAGTGGGATGAATCAGGGTGGTCCATGTGAGCGAGCACGTGAGACCTAGGGAACAAGGCACTATAAAACAGTTTTTGTCAGGTTAAAGTGTTCCTTTGGAAGCAGTGTTCTCTGTTAGTCTTATTGGGTGCCACAGTGTGCGCAAAATGTCTACAGTTTGCACCTCTTGTAGACTGCTTGCAAATTCTCCACCCAATGGAAAATGAGGCCTTTACATCTCCCGATGATTGACTTGGTGGTAAACCATTGAGTACAGCCTTAGACAAAATAAACAAGAATATATTTAGCTCAAAGGTTTATTTGGTTCCAAAGAATAATCATTTTGGTGGCATATGTGGGCAGGGACGTACAGAGAATATTTAGGAGAATGACATGGAAATGATGGTTATTTGTGTCGCTGTAGTAAAGACAATCATCAAGATGTTCAAAGATGCTACTTTAAAAGAGTATGTTTTAGTACTAGTAATCAAATACAATCCATCATTTGGTGTTAAAGTTCACCACTCTGTGTGTTATTGCCTGAAACAAGAGGTGTTTTTTAGGGGATTTGTGCTGAGAAAGGTTGAGAAACACTCATCTATATGATGGATTGGCTGGTAAACTATCCCCCCCCGCCCCGATGTCTTTGTGAGTTGTTGAATTCCTCTGGTTTGTTGCAGATTTCAGCAGGGATGCCAAGCCTTTAAAGCTGCAATAATGACCTAACACACACATATACCTGTCGCTTAACAACAACACACACACACACACACACCTGTATTTACTTATGCGTGTGCACACTTTCTCTTTTCTCTAAACTCACACCCACACATGTCCTCATTATATTGTCTTCACACCTATGCACAAGCTACCAAATCCAAATCAGACGCACTTCCCCATCAAAGAAGTTCCTACATATAAACACACGCTCTCTCCCTCCCCTTGGTTAACCCCTTTTATTTACATTTTTTTGCCAAGGGCTTTTATAGAAGACCAGACTAACAGCAGATAGCTGCCCCCATTAGGCTTACCAGTCACTCAACAGCAGTATTGTGATACAGGAGAGCAGGCAAGGGGACGCGCTCGTCGCTCAGTGATAGCCTAAGGGAGCACTGCTTCCATCTTGACAGATATCTCTCTCTGCTAATGTCCCCCAAGAGAGGCCTACCTGCCCCTTTGGTGACTGATGCAGAGGGAGACAAGAGGGACATGGGGGGGGATCTCCTGAAAGATTGTATCATAAAATACAAAAAGATGCTCATATGCTTTGAAAGTGCATCCCTTTTGTCTGTGTGTGTGTGTTCTTGCGTGTAAGCAAACAGCGGGGTCACACTTTTGTAGACGACACACTCAGTTTGGTTTTTCTGAGAGACATTCATGGTTAGTTTATTTTTCCATCGCAGAGTACTATAATACTAAACAAATCTGGTTGTAATGATTGGATGATAGAGGGAATGAAATACCAGTGTTTCTCCTCTCAAACACAACCGTAGAAAGCCAAACCATAGAAAGGTCTCATTAATATGTGTAATGTAGTTTTTCTGATAAACTGTCAGAAGAATTAGCAGTATTACTGAGTCAGGAAAGCTGGTTATGTCAGCAGTGTTTTTATAGTGGAGGCACCTCACTTGACATCAAAAGAAATTATAACATTTAAAAAATATATAATATTTGGCTTATAGCGTCTGTAAAAGTGAGCCGTGGTGCTACATTACACATCAAGGCCACATGAGGCAAAAGTCTGAAGAGCTTGTCTGGTTAGTGTTGTATGTGGTACCATTCTTGTTACAGTTTAGTTCTAGTGAAGGTCTTGCTCATGGTCACTTGTTGAATAGTCAGACATTGCAGTGGAATGTTTATATTTACCATCCATCCATCCATTTTCCTCCGCTTATCCGTGGCCGGGTCACGGAGGTAACAGGCTAAGCAGGGTTGTCCACACGTCCCTCTCCTCAGCAACACTTTCCAGCTCCTCTTGGGGGACCCCAAGGCGTTCCCAGGCCAGTTGGGATATATAATCCCCCCAGCGTTTTCTGGGTCTACCACCGGGGGCTCTTACCAGTTGGACGTGCCTGGAAAACCACTAAAGGGGGGCGTCCAGGAGGCATCCTTATCAGGTGCCCGAACCACCTCAACTGGCTCCTTTCGATGCGAAGGAACAGCGGCTCTACTCCGAGCTCCCTCCGGATGTCCAACCTCTTTACCCGGTCTCTAAGGGTGAGCCCGGCAACCCTTCGGGGGAAACTCATTTCGGCAGCTTGCATTCACGATCTCATTCTTTTGGCCACTACCCGAAGGTCGTGACCATAGGTGAGGGTTGAACATAGGCCGACCGATAAATCGAGAGCGTTGCCTTCTGGCTCAGCTCTTTCTTCACCACGACGGTCCGGTACAGCACCTGCATTACTGCTGTATGCTGCACCAATCCTCCTGTCGATCTCACGCTCCATTGTACCCTCACTCGTGAACAAGACCCCGAGATACTTAAACTCCTTCGTCTGGGGCAACAACTCGCTTCCAACCAAAGGGTTTTTTTTAATATTTACCCTTATATTTAATTTGGAAGAATTGTACTTTTAATAAAAGGTAACTTTTATCTGTCCTTACTGTACTGACCCAATATTGTATCAACAATCCCTGTATAAAAGAGTGGGTCTGTGTGACAGTTGTGTGGCAGGAGGTGAATTTTAAATTGCACACAAGTCAAAAGCCCCCCAGTGATATATTAATGACAATACAACACCATTCTGAACAAAAAGAATAGGTGAAGATTCTTTGGCCCCTTGTGCTCTAATTTGATGGCTGACTGCAGAAAGACAACACTGTCTCTTTAATGTGGGGAGGGTCAAAGGTCACTGTATTGCATTTGTAAGGTCAGCGGTTGAGGTCACGCTCAGCTCAGGGCCTTCCTGCTGCAGACAGCTGGGTCATGCCACCTACATAGAGTCCAATTATCCCTGCCAGCTAATAACTGCTCAGATCGTTCCATCACATAGCACACACGTGCACACACACGCAAAATTCCCTGTTATACAATGATCGTCTTTCCATGTGCATACTTTTAACACGCAAACACACCAACCTGTGCCAAGGCTTTAGGAGACACAGAAATCCCAAGCGAAAAGACAGCCGACCAAACAAACCAGTTTAAATCAGAACAATTCTAAGCGGAACAAAACATTTTTCTTGACAGCTCACAAAGTGGTACAAGAGAGAAGGTTGAATTGAACAATTTTACAGCAGTACATTGGGATAATGCAATTTTCTTCCAATTGCAGAGTCATGATTGTTATACTGTGTTTTATATATATATATAGTATATACACGTACTCACGGCTTGTACAAAATCACACCTATGGCTTAGTATATTGGTTGATTGTCCATAACATGTTTTACGAAGCATCCAATGAGGTTAGCAGCTCCATAGATCAAATGATTAAATACTGAATTGTGTACACCCTATTCTATTGCTTTATCTATTTTCATTTCCGTGGGTTATGCAGCATAGTAACATTGAAGGAAAAAATTCTATTTCCCTGCTTTCATTAAAAGCTTACTGTTGTGGATAAATATTACAATTATTATCCTTCTTTTCTCCTTCCTGTTGCCTCAAAACTCTTACACATTTTCTGATATTTGAGCCCTGCTCGCTACCTACTAGCAGCCATAGGTTGCTGGAAGAACCTGTAATCTTGCTTCGACTATTAAAATGACAGTGTCCTCTGAGTTAGGAAATCTTTCATTGGAAACGGCAATGAGAAGATTTTTTATGTGGATCAGCAAGTCAGCTCTTGTGTTTTCAGAAACAACAGTAACCATACCAGAGCCACCCAGTCCAAGGTAACACCATTTCTTACACGGAGGTCATTTGGGTCAGGCCAGTTTGTCAATTTTGCAGGGTTTCTGAAAGCCCAGGAAATTCAGCTCACCATTCACCAAAGGGACCAAATGTCATCTCATGTCAAACACAGAAGCGTAAAACAGAGCTTCAAGATAGATATTATTGAATTGTTCAGCAGGTGGAAAATATTTGTAGAATTATAAGTCCACGCCACTTTTATTATTTACTGGAAACTGAACCCTCCCTCCGGTTTAGTATGGAATGGAATGTATTTAGTGGTATGAATGTTTAAGCCAAACCACTTACATACCAAGCAGACAAATGTCTTATTTGGTTTACTTGGGGATTTACATGCTATACATAAATTGGAAAGAAATTTCAAAATTTTATAGAATCTATCGGCTAGCCTCCTCACACAGACTGCCTAAGGCTAATCAGCTGTATTGCCAAACCCACATGTAAAAAAAATAAATAACATAATGCAAAAGAGACAGAGAAGGCCAGAGAGAGGAGATATTTTGAGGTGTATCCTGGGTGTCTGGCTCTGGCTAATGCCCTCTTCAGTGAGGTGGAATGGCACATAAGCTCCCATTAATACAGGAATGAGTTGAATTTAGCTCCGTCTGCCTGCACGGCTGGCCTGGCCAGCCCCCCCGGCTTTCCATGAAGTGTGGGGCACAACACTTACTGAAAAGCTCTGCGCTGCGCTCCGGCATGCCACACCCTCCTGACACCCCCAGTGCACTCCTTTGTTCTCTATCTATAGCCACAGCCGTGCCAAGGCCCCCGACTTAAATATTCCACTATAAAACAAGTGATAATGAACATGAAAAGCACCCAGTGCTGGTAGTTGACTGAGCCGCTAAGCACATGCAGCCGTGTGCGTGCAAATACTGCTTATGTGCACGCACAAAGATACATTAAAGGTATACTCACACACTCGTGCAACACAGGTGCACTCATACACATAAGCATTGTGTGCACAATGCACACACATAACCCCACTCCACCTTCTGCATTATACACTCTGACTGTAGAATCAAAAAGGAAAGTGTGGAGAGAGGGGATGAGAGGTGTAGAAACCTGGGAGTGGAAAATGATTGATCGGATTTGTATAAATGGGGGCATGCATGTCTTTCCTACCTGGCAACCCATCTCAGCATCACAACAGGGATATTTATACTGTTCATCCTACCATAAGACCTTGACTAACCCCTCACATGTCAGGAATGGATAAGGAAATTAGCATGTCGCTTTTTTCTTACTCTCATAGTGAAGGTTATGTTCCAAGTTCTACTTTGTTAGTTGATACGAAGCATGTTTGTTGATAAAATTAATGTGCTGATTCATGAATGTTACTATTATTGTCTGTGTGTTGGAGTGTGAGTATGACTATTGATGAGTGATGAGGGCTTTTACAGTAAGCTGTATGTAACTGACTGTGGAGCGTCTGTACCGAGGGAGGCTCCATGTAAAGGTTGCCTGTCTCTGGAGCTCCCTGGAGTGCCCAGGCAGCCAGGCACCTTTGACCAGGACTAGGCCCCCTCAGGCCTTTTCACACACAGGCACACACACACACACACACACACCTCTCTGTGGGCCCCCCACTCTCCCTGGGGTGAGATGAGCCCACCAAGGCCCCTCCTGGAGCTGTTCCCCCAGCAGCCCTGGATCTCCACCTCTCTTACCAACCTCTCCACACAGACGTGGCCAAAAGCCAGGGGACGCCACTGTCGGGATCAGGGTTTGAGGGTGGTGGAAGATATGTGTGTTGATGAATGTGTGTGTAAATGTGTATGTGCCTGTCTGAGTGTGTTTTTGCGTGTGTGTGTGTGTATGCGCAGAAGGGGGGGGGTCTATCCCCAGACACAAGTTGCTCAGTTTTTTGGAAAGTTTCTGGCCCACCCAAGAGGAAAGAGTAGGAGGAGGAGGTGGTGGGGGGGGGGGCAAGGCCTTGGGGAAACAAAGCCTTATTTCAAACTTGCCGAAAACAGGGGTCTTTATGCTGTGATGCTGGGGCCCCCTCCTATGTAGAGAGATGTTATCGCAAAGATGCAATATCCACCTCGGCATAGGGCCGGGAGGGGGGGGGGGGCGGCTGCATAGGCCTCCAGTGTTACACTAAGTACCCTGGGGCACTGACCTCACTAATGAAGTCTCCCTTGGCTGCTGCTACCCACTACTGTACTCTCCTTTGTCTTTCACACGGGGATCTCTCACTCTATTTGTCTGTCTGCCTTTCTGTCAGCCTGCCTGGCTGGCTGCTCACAACAGCTGTGTGTGTGTGTGTGTGTGTGTGTGACCGTTGCTCATATTTTGTCTACTTTGATAGTGTGTTTTATATAGCTTGTTGTTAGCCTATTTTGTCCTTGCGTGGCAATGTTTGTTTGTTCTGTCTGCCATCTTGCATTGCTCCATGGTCCTTTCTTTGAGTTTGAATGTCTGTCTTTCTTTGCCATTCATCTATCTGCACAGCTGTCTCCATAGCTTGCTTTGAAGTGTCTCCCTGATTTACTGTCCGGCTGTCTGTTATAGTCCTTTTGACTTTGAAGCTTTCCGTTATCTAACCATTGAAGCCTCCTCTTTTACTCACTGTGACTTTTATATGTGGCCTTGAGTTGCATTTAAAGATGTTACACCAGGCTCTTAAGGGAATCCACAAGTGGGAAAAGGGAAATTTGATTTTGCGAGATGGGGATCGGGAGAAAAGCACAATTAAAGTGGACGCCCCACATTCCTGTGTGGAGCCAGTGGCCTGGGGATAGGATTTGCGCAGTTTTCCTGACAGCTTGGAAATCCCACCACTCCACGGCTTGATACTAATCTCAGCTTGCATATTCTGTCCCAACCCAAAATTTTAAGATCGAATATGATGTTAATTTAGAGGAGAGACAGAAGTGGGCTTTGAGTAATTTGTGTGAGCTGCAGAGACGTCAAGGACTTGGAGGCTGTGAGAGCAGTTGACAACTTGATTTCACTGTAAAAACACATTAATACTTGTGAAGTTTTTGTACTGATTCAGGATTTAACACAGACCGGGGAATCATTAGAGGGACTGGTGGTTAGCAGTTGTTTGTTATAACTATTTCTAAAGCTCAGCCCTCTTTATCATAAGCTCATAAATGGTCAAATCCAAACTCTACATAGCATTATTTTGAATTAGACGGGTCTTTTATCCCAGAGAGCTTGTTCCACTCATCATATGGGATGGATCCTCCAGCCTTCTGCCGATGCTGTCACTGGTCTCTGAATCCACCAATCACTCAAGGGGTGTGGCACCCCTTCTTTGAGGCACCGAGCGAAGAGAGCAGGTCTCTCTGCAATTCCACAATGCCCAGCCCCTAGAGAGCCAAAGTGGAAAGTTTGCTTTAGCACCCACTGGGTTAGAAGATGAAAGAGCTTTGAGATGACATGGGCCTATGGTTGGGGGACAAGGGGGAGCGCTGAGCACGGGGAGGGCTTATATCTCTTTATCCCGTCTGGCGTGCTGTGGCTGGGCTCGACCCACATCAGCTGTCCACTTTTCTCCGCCTGCCAGTCGCCGTGCAGTCCAAAGCTGGCCTGTCTGCTGATGGATTACCTGGGCGAGCGAGTGTACCCCTTCATCCCCCTTTGCTCTGAATATACAGCTCGCCCTACTCCAGCCTGAAATCCCTCACCTGAGCACCCCTGCATGGCCCTGGGGTGCAGTTATAAAAAGATGAAGGGGTCTGGAGCTTTGGTCGGGTGGGGTTGGACTAGGGGTTTGCATGGAACTGCTGTAGCGGTGTTTATGGGGGCTAGCCAGGATTAGTTGGTGGCTGGTGGTTATTGATTCAATTTGAGATGCTTTTTTATCTGCAAGCCACCTAAGGCGAGCGCACATGCTAGCTTCCTCCAATGGTCCCTAATCCCTGCTGGTTATAAAAGGAATATGCCTTTGGTGGCGGAGGAGATGCTCTGAATGCCTGCGCTGCAGCAGAGGAGGCATCTGTCATGTGTGTGTTTGGTTGAGCCGGCACTGGGATCAGGGGGGCTCGGCATGCTGGCTGCAGGTTTTAGCTGGTGCTGAGAGCTAGAGTAGAGAATGAGTCGGCGTACTTTTGGCATGCCCTCACAATTTGCACTGTTGGTGGTATCCATGTCTCCAGCATTAACATGCATGCATGTTGCAGTTTAACAAATCAGGAGATCCATGGTGCCACATTTTCTACCTCAGCCTCACAAAAGTGTGATCGAGCTTTCAGCTATTCGTTTGCGATTAAAGTAAAAAGAGACCTGGGGAAAAGAGATATAATTCCATAATTCCATGCCTTACACTTGTTAATCTTATTGCAAAAGGACAAATTGCCTCATGTTTTTACAACAGTGGGAGAATGAGTGAAAAGAAAGAAAATGAGTGACAGGCACCAGAAGACAGTGAGGGGCAGGGACCAAAGGTTAATGAGAAGAGCAACAGAGGCTGATGGATGATGAAAGAGTGATTCGGCTCTCTTTCGCCTCCCTCCCTCCCTCCCTCCCTCCCTCCCTCCCTCGCCTCCCTCGCTTGTGTGATTATTCTGAGATTGTTATTTGTCATTGGTGGAGGGGCCTTTCTTTCTTTCCTGCGACAGCCAGCTCCAAGTCATGAGCAGACAGATGGAGGGGCCAGCAACTCATATAGAGATGGGATGGGGGAGAACCAAGGCCAGCATCCCACGTTTGATGTCTCTCCCCTGGGCCTCATCCGCTCTGTCACCCCCCTGGATGGCGCTGACAGATGGAACCTCGAAACACAAACCCACTGGGGACAGTGACACAGAAGTATGAAACAGAAGGAGGGATTGTGAGGGAGTGTGAAAGATGAATGGCTTGGTGAAGGGAAGTTGATATATGAAACAATGTGGAAGGCCTGAGCATCTCACCATTTCAGCCTTTCATCATGCCTGATGAATGACTCAAATTCCATGTACCTCTGCGAGCATTGTGTTAATCGATAACACATTTTCACTTACAGAAGTAGCCGTCAAGAAAGAATGTCACTGAACTCAGAGGCCGCCTGTCCTGGCCATCAGGTTCCGCAGTGTTATTGGTGCTCTTCTGGCCATCTATTTGGAATGACTTATAATCGAAAGCCACCAAGCCTGCAGAGCTTGATGTAAAGGATGCAGGTGCCTTCCTATTCAGTTGAAATGTGTTAGCGTACAGCATACCATATACGTCAACTGTGTCAGTTTTAGTGTAGTAGCTCCAGAAATGGTAGTTTATGCACGCGTCTGTGCTTGTTGCTGTTTGAAGAGTTGGTAGTTCTACAGGTAACCACTAGAGGCTGACAAACTGCTGTGACCTGCCACAGCTTGTCACATGCTGCTCACTACTGTGTTGCAAATACAATCAAGCATACAATCACATAATGCACACACATTGATATTCAGCATCAACTCTCAAATAAGCAAACCACTCACCAGCTTCAAGCAGGATGCCACGAGGAGAGCCTGATATTTTGTATTTCTAATAATGTCAGGCTTGACTGGAAGTCTATTTGTCTGACTCTTGAATCGTTTGTCAGGAGGACAAGATACATTCAGAGATACAGTTGTATGGCTGTATATCTCTACAGTCACTGAAAATGTGTTGCATAATAATGGACAGGAACTAAATTCATTTAACCTCATTTTACTAATCTGCTCACCACAATTAACAGGATATCCTGGATACGGGAATAAAATGATGTAAGGTGATTGCATTCATTAAATCAACCTACTTATCCTTGGTACCTGCCGGAAGACAGAATTGTTCAGTTTCCTCTTTCCATTCATGTCTGTGCTGCCAAAGAAGTGCCATTCATGCCAGTATGAATGGATAATTGTTGTTGTGTCTACCTCTTGCCCAATATGGAATTTGAGAATCTGGATGCAGTGCAGGGGACAGTGGCAGTGCCAACCATCTGGGGCTTTCACCTGCCACCTTGCCCATGAGTCAAGCAGGAGACCTGGACATTAAGGGCCTGAGGTACTGGGGCCAGCTGCCTGGAACAATTCAGCCATTCTCATTTCCAGCTACCTAGGTGTAAGAAACCTTCTTTTGGCTTCGTCTGTGGCTTGGATGTCAAGCCCACAAGGAATTAAGAGAGAAACCTGCAATTTATATACTGTGATGTGGGAAATTTTCAGCTTTTTAGTAAACGTGCTTGTGCACCCAAGACCTTTTTTTGCACAGATGCACAAGAGAGAATTTTGCATCCATCTCATATATGTTTTTTGCTGATTAGAGATGGTGTGCAGCTTTTTCCACTCCTTTTCCAAACAGGACCAAACAAGGATCCTGACTTATCACCACTATTGGCCTACTACCCTGCAACCCAAACTCCATTTGCTCGCTTGACTATGAACTTGAATAGTTTTTGCTTAATGTCAAGCATTATAAGCAAGATACTAAATAGATAATGTCGATCAATGTTGATGAATTTTTGGGGGATATATCCCACAGTAAGAGGCAGATTTTGCCTATTCTCATGTGGTGGAAATCAGGATGCCTGGCAGCTGTGTTCATGTTGGGGCCAAGGGGCGGGTCAAGTTTAGCTTTCCTGGCCTTTGCAGCCTGGAGCTCATTTAGCCCCCCTGCATTATGTACTGTATTTGTCTGGCCTTTCTGATTGCTGCTGCAAGCCCTGTGGAATGTAGAGCACTTATGCACAGTTGTCATTGCAGTTGTGTGTGTGTGTGTGTGTGTGTGTGTGTGTGTGTGTGTGTGTGTCACATCTACTTGCCTATCACTGGACAAGAGCGTGTGTCACTGAGTTCAAGTGTTCTGTGCACTTGTAAATTTAAGCAGAAGTTTGATTTTGTACTATACAGTATATTATGTATCTCTCTTTCTCTCTCTCTCTGTCTCTCCTCCTCTCATGTTCTCTCTGTCTTTTCTCTTTTTTTCCATTGTTCCAGACCAGTTTTCCATAGTCATAGCAGCTAGACCCTTGTCTTCATAAACATTCCTTGTTTTGGATGACTTGGACCAGACATGAATAAATGAAAGTGCTTGCATCCCATGTAATGGGAAAATCTCTCAGCTATTATAGCGGATGTCTTACAGTTCTTTCATTTGCTCCGAACAATGAGAGAACCTGTGAAGTTATTTGCACTGAAACATAAGTTTCTATATCGCACAAAAACACATAGTGGACAGGAATTTTCTTACATACGCACTACCCCAAAAACGTGCAGTGGAACACAGACTCACCAAACATTTATGTAAAAAGAGCTGCATGGGAAAACATCAAGATTCAGGTATACATACAGTATGTTGTTGGGATGTATATTGAATGAACTTCACTCGGCATGGATGGCAAGAAGTCCTCTTTACCTCGACCTTCACGCCTGTACCCCACTCACTCACCCAGGCAGTATGCAAGTACATAGTACTCAAGTGATGATGCAAGAGTAGGCTTGGATGCCACTTTCCCTCCTCTCTTCTCCCCTCCCTTTCCTCGCTCACTCTTTCCTCTCTCAACAACCCCCCAAACCCCCCCTCCTGAACTGACATGGCACCCACCAGGCCGGGGACCAGGCTGGGGATTCTGAGGTGGCGCCCAGACTCGGATTATTTACAAGAGCTGTAGCGCTGCAGAGACTGTGGTATTTCGTCTTTCAAATGCCTGGGATGGAAAGGCATGTTATGGGGAACACAGAATCTCTAAGGCTTGTTGCTCCCTCTGAATCTTTCTCTTCCTACTTTCTGTTTCTCGCTCAGTCTATTTTTTGCAGAGTAGCAAGACTGACATGGTCTGAGTCACTCAAGCAGTCTCACATGCTTATAATAATGAAAAACACTCATATACTTTGTATTTTAACACACAGCTGTAACTAAACAGTTTCTAGTGTGAGTTTAAGAGGGAGCATGTTCTAAGGTTGCAAGATATTGAATTGAAATTCATTTGAATAAGATTCATCCTTGCTTCTCTGAAACATATCAATCTAGGCCACCCCTGGGTCACCTCTGTTGTCCACTGGTGCCTCCAAAGCTCCTGGTATCACTTCTCTAACCTTTTGTGACAAAGCAAAATGTTCTACAGACTGTGTGACTGCTTCTGGGCAAGACACCTGAGCCAGCCTGCATGAATGCTTCTGCAGGCGATGGTGAGTGTGGTATGGTAGTGGGGTGCAGATAGGGGAAATCACATGTATGCGATTCGGCATTGATGCCATGTTCTACATGCCCAGAATAGCCAGCCGTTCACGGATATCTCAGTACGCACAAACACTGTAAATTAGAGGCCTGCAGGTGGCAAAACGGGTTTGGAAGGGAATCTGGTTGGGGGGACACCGGGGTTGGGAGGAAGAGGGTTGATGGGATTTGAGGCTGACAGTGGGGTGGGGGTTGTTTCTAGGGAGTGTGAGGCAGTGTGGAGTCAGCAGGGGTCAGGTTTGCGGTCTTGGGTATCAGCATCCGGACACTGACGCCAAAACAGCACAAACTGGAGAAACGATTAGACGTAACGGAGAGCTGGAGAGACCTCCGGTGTGGGTCACGCTGTTTCACGGCTACTGTAGCCCCCTGGAGAGATGTAGACATGGCAAAAAGGCAAAGGAAGGGGGGCTGGAGAATGAGACAGCAAAGAGGAAGGAGAAAGCATTGGCGTCAGTCGGGGGTTGGGGAGGGGTATGTTATGACATGGAAATCCCAGCCTGTTGGTCATGCTGGTCTGTGTGGAGTTTTGAACGGCAGGAAAGGCCTCAGCGTCCAGCCTAGCTGCCTCCTACCTGGCGCTGGTTGGAGCCAGGATACAAGGAATGAACCTGTCACTGACTCCTGCTTGTAAACAAACCAAATACCGTGGGAAAGATGAGGTGTGAAGCAGAGGATGCTGCTGTCTCCATGCCCTGTCTCTCTCTCCCCCTTGCACTCGCTCGTCAACCCCCAACTTTTTCCTCTTGTGTCAGCGCGAAATCAAATACCACCCCCTTCCGTCACTGATGTCCTGAACTCGTGAACTTTCTGAAAACCATGTGCCATTTTATTTGTTTGCCACGTGAACTATTGAGGTGAGCCAATAGCTGGCACTCAGCTCCTCATGCCTGAAAGAAACTCTCAAAATGATTCGTCAATTCAGGAGCTCATTAACCACTCAAAAAGAGTCCATCCCTGCCTGCCATTATTAATGATACAAGGATATGAATAACTATTATAGTTTCTATAGTATAGTCTATAGTATAACATTTCACCCTGTGCCCCATAGTTTCTCACATTTTCTTGCCTGATAAATATAGATTTCTGTCCTTGGTTCAGCATGTTGTAGTTTGAGACTTCCAGCTAGTTTACTCTTTTAATAATAAACCAGTGTACCAAAATAGGCAATATTGCGGATCTCTATGGCAACCACAGGCTTTGCTAGATAGAGAACATGGCCATCAGCAGCCATGGAGGCAGGCAGGCAGACAATTAGAACCTTGACATTTTTGGAGAGATACCATTACAAGTTAGTCCAAGACATCTCATCGCCAAACCATCCATGAAACCCACTCTCAATGTTCTTTCCAGTTTTGGATACATGTCTTTTTTTCCCCCTCCTCCTCATCCCCCTCTCCCCCCGACAGGTCTCACAAACACAGGCTGTCATTTTTAATAAATGCTTCAAACTAAGCACTGGTTTTTGTCCCGGAGGATCTAGAAATGACTAAGCAATGGCTGGTTGCAGAGACTCTCTGGAGAGGCCCTGGGGTGAGGGAATGGAGCTGGAAGGAGGAGCTGGCCCCCGAGACGCCTGCAAGCCGTCGGGATACACACTGGCCTGGCCACAAAAATGAGCCTCTGGCCAGTGTTGGCCGCCCCTTTGGTTTTACACAAATACACTCTCACTGACACACGCACATACCAGTGGAAAAGTGTGACTGGAGGTGGCTGAGGAGCATGTGGAGAGGAAGAAAGATGGTGGGAGAATTTGGGAAATATAGGGTGGAAATGGAGGGCTGGGGTGTTGCAAATTCATTCATATTTCTCCCGCTCCCTGTACAAGCAAGCCAAACCTCACTGGGTGAATCAGTGTGCCTCGTAAACAAGCCGCAAGCACACAATGGCGCCTCCAACTCTAGAGTCAGAGAGAAAGAAATGGGTGCGCTGAGAAAATAAAAGCGAAGAAAAGAGAAAACAAGTCAGTGGAAGAAGGCCAACTTCCAGACTGACATGCTGGTGATGGGAACACACTCAAAACATGCAAGACAAACAGAAACAAATAAAATGGCAAAAAAGTAAAGAAGCTGTTCTCGGTAATATTAAGAGGCTTACATGATTGTAATCAGATTGTATCAATTGTGGATATCTATCACGTCTGCGCCAGTCACCTGCAGTCTCAGATTATCTGGGATGTCCATGTGTATTGAGGCTTTGCAATTCACTGAAACTGTACTGGCTTGGCTGTGTAAAATACATCCTCCTATGTGACAGATTCTCTTGATGTGGGCTCCTAATTCAGCAATGTAAACATCCACTGAAATTGTATGTACAGTGTAATTGTTTTGTGTATCTCATGTGACTTATCATTCACGAGCCAAGCCTAAATCAGACCCGTGGTAGCTTACAGAGAGTTGTACAGCCTTCTTACCATCGTATTTTAGTCCTCATGCTCTACCATGATTGCACACAAAAGCAACAGGACCCTCTTAGGGCTAATGTATTCAGATTACAGGCAATTATGGCTTATTACCATTCTGTGGGGGAAGCGGGGCTCATTTGCAGTATTTGTTCAGTGAATGTCTAATAGCGGGAAGAGGAGGGAGCTGTGTGCTTCCTGCTGTGCGAGCTGTGATGCTGCAGGAGAACTGTAGCGTACCACAAATATTAACGAGTCGTTTCCTCCTCACCTGGAAGGCAAAAGTGGCGCTAATCCAGATACATCAGCGCTAATAGCCCAAATCAATCACTTGTGAGCTCACTTTGTGCCATGTTGTCTTTTGGAACAGATATGGAAAATCATGCCATGGTGTGGTACTCATGAAGGGAACACACTTTTCTTATGTTTGAACTTCTTTTAAATGTCTTTGTTGCTACAAAGCATATACTCTAATTAAACGTCAAGGTTTTATGTTATGAGCAGCAATCGCTTACAGGAAGGTTCAGTCCTTGACATGTCAACAAACGCCACACCATCAGCGTTTGTGCGACATTCCTTTGGATCAACTCGCAATCCATGTTCCTTCGCTGCAATTGTACACACGTACTCAAATACACCCTTTTTCTTCACCCTTTCACTTCAGATTGTCTTTGTGTTAGCGCAGTGATTCTGTTAGCCATCAGAGTGCTGTGTGTCTTTGCAGTGGTGAGTGGTGGCGGGGCTAAATTAATTCAATATTTAGATTTCAAGCTGACGTGGCTGTATGCAATTTGCACAAGAAATGCTGTCATCTTCCATATTCAAATTTGTGAAATCTTTACACCAATCCAATCACTGAGTAATCACATGTTAAATATCTGGTTACAGGACTGCATCTTTATTGCCTGCACAGCTTATCATAAGCAGGCCAAAATCAATGTCACTCTGGTCCAATTTGCTGAAAAACAAAAACAGCCAAAGAGTAAGTGTTAAGTGGTTTTTGGAAAGTTGGGTACCAAGAGGTTTTGAGACTAAGTCTTTAATATTAAGAAGCTTTAACAGGAGGCCAGAGGCCATTTTATGAAACCCTTTACTGTAGATTCTAAATTGACATAATGAAATTGTGACAGGACAGGCCAGCAAACTTCCCCTTTTAGCTCTACGTCAGTACTGCTAATTTGCTTTACAGACTTACCAAAACACTGCCAAATGACACTGTCACTGGCTAACGCACCATGCTGTCAAAGTCCGCATCCTTCCAGTGAAACCTTTTGCTACACCAAATATGAAGCATGAAAGGGTTGCTGTGTAGCGCTGTTCCTTGCCTCTGGACTCTCCATTTTTTTTTCTTGCTGTGTGATGGAGTCCGTGGCAGTATATTTAGGTGTACGGTTTGGGACAGGAAGAGGGGAAGCGCTGAGGTTATTTGATTGCTTCATTATGGTCATATATATGGCCATATATTTATGTATACTTTGTTATGTATGTCATTACATGTGCAGCAGTGAGTGTTTGTTTGTTTGCGTGCGTGTGCTTGTGTGTGTGTGTGTGAATGAGTAAAGAGGGCTCAGTGTTTGGACCACCCTGTGAGCTGGGCTGAGTGACAGCATGGGCCTCAAGACTCTTGCACTGCACACACACACAGGCGCACACACACTCGAGCACATACAGTACTCAAACACACACGTCAGCGAGCTCATTTTTCAACATGTTTTCTACTCTATTAATGTATCATGACCAAATACATATCATGCTCCAAAGCAAACATGCTGTATTAAAATGAAATACATCACGCTGGGATGAGGAGAGAACACACACTCTCTGGTACAACACTGTACCACCCAGTAGAATCACAGCGAATATGCCAATGTACCTGCTGTTTTAACTCTACTCATCTACCCTATATGTCCCCACACCTGATTTGAAAAGGCAGGACATTATTAAGGTGCCATAGATATAATATTTTCTCTGTGTCTGTGACCTCTGGGAATAAAGTAAATGTGGTGATGACATAAAGCTAAATTGAAATGAATTGGTACTTATTTTCAGGCCGTTTTGACTGTAATTTCCCATTAGTCGACCAGTTGTTTCTCTTTATTACAACATTTCGCTTGTAATGAATAGAGGCATGTGTCCAGATATCCACCGCAATGTGCTAGCCTCGCTAGCGGCGTATGTTTAGGCCCCCAGTCAGAAATTCAAAACAGGTCAGGCTGTGATGATGTCATTCATATCAAAGGCTTATTTTTCTTCCTAACATTTCTTTGATAGCCCGGCCCCCGTGCTATCATGTAGAGCGCTCACATACAATGGTGGTTTTGCTATACTCACAAGGATATTGGATAGGCCGGCATTTATTTCATGGAAACTTATGCAAGTGCTAGAAAAAAATTTATTCTCTGCAAACTTTGTGATTATGTTTCTAATAATCTAAATCTAATGCTTGTGTTGTTTGCCCATCCAAGGCCAGACAAGTGGAGAAAATGTCCTTTTTGCATATTAATGTTCCCCAAAATGTATCTCATGTAGCTTAATTAATTTACTGTATTTTATCATGCATACCTAGAAGAAGCTCAAAACAAGTGTCACAGCTGAAGTAATCAGCTGAAATCAAAGCCTGTGAGTCCAAGTTGCATCTTCAAGCACAGTCTTCTCCGCATTTACAGAAAGCTAAGTCCTGAGTAGATTTTCATGAACCTTTTGTGTCACCTCAAGACACCATTCTGGCCAATGCCTTATCCCTTGGATGTCTGGATAGGAAATAAAGATTGGAAACTTTGATACACTTTTTTTGGAATTGTTAATGGTCTCTGGATCCATGACCATGACCGTGACCATGACATCATTGAAGAATCACTAGACCTTGGCCCTCAGAAAAATATGCTACTATCTGGTAGTTATCAAGAGAAAGACCATCATTTCAAATGTTTTAAAACTGAGTATCTTACAATGCAACCTGTTCCCATAATTGCCTCATTCCAACACTGTGTAATAGCTATGAATTACATGACTGTGTTTGAGGTGTTGCAGGAATAATTGAAGTTTCCAGTGCGAGAAATCCTTCAGTTTGACCTCTTAACCTCTCTCCTATGAATGTCTTCTGTTGTTAAATAATAACTGTACTGATACTGAGTCTCAGTCCCAATGCTTATAGTTTAATTATATTTTTGCATAGCAGAGTCCTAAAAATAACACTGCTGCGAGGCAACTAATCTAGCAACTGATAAGCCAGTCATATCAAGTGAGAAGCCGATGGGAGCTTTCTCTTATTACTCTCTAACTCATACAGTAGATCCTTGCTAGTGGGCTGTCCCCCTGGATCAGCTAACATATAAAACATCAGATTGAAAAGAATTGCCCCAGCTTGACTATCACTCTCATAATTCATACTTTTGGCACCTTAAACTGGGCTAGGGTCTTACAAATCTTCCATTACACCTGCACCTTCATTTTAAGTACCAGCATTTTAGTCACACACACTGCTCTTAATGCTGGTTTCCCTCTGTTGTTAGACAAACACCATTTTCCGTGAATATTACTGTCCTGTCCATCAGGGCATTCAGCTCCCGGTGATTAAACAGAGATCTGAATGCTTATTACAGTATTTTGATAGACGGATGAATCAGTCTGAAAAGGGCTTTGCAAAGTGCTGCAGAATGGGCAGCTGTTTGCAGTAGCAGAAAGGGAAGGGAGGTTGGCTGGTTGGCTGGCAGACTGACTAGGAACATCAAAGAGGACGAAGCCAGCTCTGAGCTCTCGTCAATGATTAAAAGCAGGGGCCACAGTAACGTCTGGATGGGCCATTTAAAACTAATGAGGGAAAATAAATAGAGCCATGGCCATTTGGATGTGTAGGTGGATGGAGTGAATGTGTGTGTATGTAGGTCAGTCTGACTATCTTTGAGCAGCAAACAACATGTGTGTACTGGTAATGTGGCATGATGCTGAAGGCATGAAAGTATACAGCAGACCGATGTCACTGCGCACCAAACCATGACTTTCAGCGAAATTCGAATTACGCAAATTGTGACGCACAGCAAAGTTTTCACAGGTCGGCCTCCTCGCTGATGTGTCACCGCCTGTAGATCTATTCTTAACCTCAGAATTGATGTTTAAAGCCTTATGCTGATAAGTATCGTCATCAAACGTTACACTCAAACTGACTCACACTGTGATTGTTTACGTGTGTGGTACGCTCTGGAGGATGTACTGTAGGCAGGAGGCATTTGATTTTGTGAATGAATCACGTTACTCATGTTGCTGCTGTGACACACACAAACAGGAACAAGTGAGGCGGGTGACAGTAAGTGGACGTGAAGTGCTGACAATATGTGGGGCTGACAACAAAACCATGTGTTCTGATTCATCAAAGGTGAAGGTTGTTGTTACCGGTGTCAGAGTAGATTGCATACGTCATGAATGACATCCGTACTGGATGTATTAGTCATCATAATTAGCTACATTTACTTGCTAGGAACTTGTATTTTTGATTCTTACTTTTCTTCAACTCCTTAACTTAAAACCGTTTTTTACTAGTCTGCTTCTGTTTCTTTTACTACATTTTTCATTTTCTTCTACAATAATTTATCCCGGCCTGTCGTCTTATTTTCTATTTTACAGTTCTCTTCTTCTTTGTCTTCTTTTCCCCTTGTTGGTCATCATCTTTTCCATGTTCAAAGAGCAGCTTAAGCAAAGGCACAGGCTGCAGAGCTCGTACAACAAGCCATAGTTTTCTTTGTTGATAATCCAAGTGCTTGGCTGGATGATAGTACGAAAAAGCCAACCCATCTTAACGGACTCCAGGCCCCTTTCACAATGTGACTTTTTTATTATTACAAGTTGCATTTAGTGTCAGAGTTGAGTTATTTCTCAATCCAGTGCTCTTCCAAGATCTAATGGGCAATTATCTATGGAGGAGAAGTTAATGGGTGTCCCATTTCAACAACTCCCCAGTTATTTATGTCAATGAGCGCCATTGTGTGGAAACGTGGCAGACCCGTGCTAACCACTCGACTTGTTTAGATTTTCTCTATGGAATCCCACACCCATTGTAAGCCAGCACTAACCACAAGACCAATGTGTGTGCGCGTTTGTGTCGGCGTGTGTGCGTTTTATATGTGAGTGTGTATAGATCAATGTAACATGTACATTTTAGGCAGAGACATGATGAAAGTACATACTGACAGACAAATACACATGCGCGCACACACACACACACACACACACAAACCCATATGAACAGACATCCCGCCTCCCACATACACCACACACACACTCACCACAGACACTTACACAAGCAGAGCCGTAGACCTACCACCACATACCCAGACACCCCCTTACACACACGCACAGAACTAGAGACCCACAGCCACCATATGCAGGCATCCCCCCATACGCACACACACACAGAACCAGAGACCCACCACCAACATTAACACCCACAGTCTCAGGCTTGGTGACATCATGGCTTGCATGACAGCACGTCTTCCAGCCCTATTAGTCTGATTGTAGGTGGCTCCGCCGCAGTGATTATTGGGTAAATATCCATAGTCGCTCTCTGCTCTGTTGATTTATGAGCCGTGTTTTGGTCCCTTTGGTCCCCAGACCACTAGACTTGGGAGGGGGAGTCCTGTACAAATAATGACATTGTAAAACTGGAGACAATGAGACAGAGGGAGAGAAGACCCGCCCTGTCACACTCATCACTGGTGCTGTTGACATGTTTTGATTGGTCAGTGAAATCAGGAAGCACGGCACATGAATGAATGTGTGATGCCAGTTAAAACTTTCTTTTTCTGTCATCTATTAGTTTTCTTTCTTTGCATACACCTGCCCACCTGCAAAATTGTAATTGTTTGGCTAGCTGTCTCTCTTTGCATCTGTCTCTCGGTTAGCCGTCCAGTGTTTCTGTCCATTTGTTTTCCTATTGATGTAATGTATCTGTCTTTCAGCTCTCCTATGTCATCTGTTTTCTTTCCCTCTTTTGTCTTTGCCTCAGAAGTGTCTGCGTTTTTAAGAGCCATATTAATTTGGTCTAACACCACAGTGGAAAATGGATTTGCACCAGAAAGACAGAAAGAAAGAAAAGAGAGTGAAAGAGAGAACACACTGATCTCCCTTGCATTCGTTTTTTTGTTGTTTTCTTTTTACTGTTTGTATTGTGTTAAAAATGTTTGAGCTCCTTGGCATATGAAACCTTTATATAAACCCCCAAACCACTTTTTCATGATTTTCAAAATGTTCTTGCCCAACAATGTTTTAATTTTTCAACTTTTAGAATAACAAGAAGTCTGGGTGTAATTACACCAACAACTACTGCACATGCATACATCATTTCCATTTTCCAATTTAAATCAATCTCAATTCTCTTTATCTCTGCTTGTTTTTCACCTTCCCGCCCTTGTTTTCCTCGCTGCGAACGCAGATGTGTAGGAGGCCCCCGGTTGACTGTTATGTGCTGTTGTTTATGATTGGGTTGTGCTTTGTTGCCACGGCATGCAGAATGTTGCCCTCAGTCCAAACATATCTGGCAATCGATTTAAGCAGTAAATTTCACACTGATGATGTAACAACCAGCAAAAAGGACAGAACAATGCCATGAAACTCACAGTTTGGCTATTTTACTGGCCAATTGTTGCTAGTTGGAAGAGCTGTTCTACCTTTTAGTCTATAAGCGCTATAGCTATGTTTTTTATATTAATGAATATCCTCTTACTTGGAGACAGATTTGCATGTTTTTATTGCTTTTATTGCTTTGTTCTTCCTTCAGCAGCAAAATATTTGTCTAATAGGTCAGTGGAACCTTTTTCTATTACACTCACAGTTAAAATCTAACAGTAGTTTAATGATTGTATATGTGATTGCACATGAATATTATTAGCGGTGGTATTACATTGTTGTTATGGGAAAGCTAGGCAGTGCATAGTGTGTATTCTGATTCCAGCAGTCACATTCTCCCCCCCCCAGGAGCCTGTATAGGACAGATACACTGAAAGGCCACCAGGAACCCATTGAGAACACCTCGACGAAGTCGCTGAATGAGTGTGTGGACGTCTGCATGTATGAGAATGAGAGGTGTGTGTGGATTTATTGGGATGCGTGCGTAATTGTGTGCGAGTTATAATTAGAAAAGCTTCTCCTGACCGAGAGGTGTTGGGGACAACCTACTGCGGCCCCTCAGTGGTGCATGCTGGGTGCCTGCATCTGCTCCAGGTTCAGCCCCCGAAATTGGCAGGTGGGTTTGACTGTTGCTGAAAGCAAGATTGGATGGTGGGATGGATGGACACAAGTAGGAATGGGAGGATAAAATAAGAAAGTGTTAGTGTGTTTCCTGTGTATCCTTTCAGAGCAATACCAGCGTGTTTGACATTTCCATCAGCTATGAGTAATGTTCCCTCTCTGCACAGTACACACTCACTGGACAATGAGGTGGCAGAGATTTGTGTGCGCCCACAGCCAGACATAGAAAACACACACAGTGAGTCATAAGACACTATGCCAACACTATACACGCACATACTGTCTCTCATACATACACATATAGATGCAGAGACTCAACCACAGCAGTCACACTAAAGGTCACCAGCCACCACGCACAATGTAGATTTCATCACTAAATTGATTTGTATTGACGTTCTCCAGAGCTAAATGTCTGAGCAGGTGGGCTGCTACTGTAAGAGGAAGCATGATTTGCCTGCTGGTCATAATCAGTGCTACCCACATGTGCGGTCTGATAATCCTTTTAAACTGATACTCAACCTGTGGGTCAAGAACTCATTGTTGCGTGTCTAGTAGCCCGCACAGACAATGCACCTCAAGGTCGTTGCCTGACACCAGACACTTTTCATTTTTACAGCATGTGTTGTGATCCACTGGTCAAAATATTCCACTGCTGACCTGAAAATCAGATTTTTTTTTTCAGTGCATATCATAAAATTAAGTGAAACTAGTACTTTGTTGAATTAACAATTGTGTTTATACAATCCCTTGTCATCACTTGAACCAAAAGTACAAGATTCACTAGCTTCCCTCTGCACAGCTGCTAGAAGTTGCTACAACTTAGAAGAGGCTCATTTGCAGCTTTGGTGCTGAAGGTGTATGTTTCACATAATTAAATGTGACATTTGTTATAAGTTATAATAGTGCTGTCATGTCAAGTTCACGCAGGATGTAAACCGATAGGGATGGAGAAAAAGGTCATTTTTATGGAGACAATAACAACTACATTTCATTTCTGTTTTACTGTAGTACCACAGAGTACCATGTAAGTGTCTCTTTTAGTTTGAATGACCTAGAATAGATTAAAAGAATAATAAAAATATTATGACGACACACGTTCCCACGTGTTATCTAAAGGGCTTGTCTCAAAGATATCATAGTCCAATCCTATGCGATTCAGCTTTATGTGGGAAACGAGTTCACACTGTAAACGGTAATAGAGCAGTCACATTCTGTGCTCGGGCGCAGAAATGGGCAATATGACATTTGTTGTTGTGGGAAAAGACGATTACGTTTCAATCTAATATAAATTTGTCTCATCGCTGACACATAGAAGTGACTGAAATCACCCACTCTGGTGGTCAGCATTACTGTGTAGTAGATATAGTTATGGTTTTGAGTGTTATGGTGTGGCATCAGGAAAAAAGACCAAATGCAGACAGCTCTGACTTCAGTGATGAATTTAGGACATTTAGTAACGCAGCAAAAGAATGCTTACAGACAGGCAATGCTGAAAAGAAAATAAGTCCATGTTCAAATACAAACGCAAGGAAACGCCACGGGGCAAAAACAAGAACAAAAGGCAGTCCAAAAACAGAGAGAACTCCAAGGCGACAGACGGCGTACATACCACAGTGGCAGACACAACAATAACAGCAGCAATGATCCGACAATGAACAGAACCCAGAAACCAGTTTAAATAGACAAGACACTAATGAGGGAACACGAGACAGGTGAACACTGGAAACAGGTGAAACTAATCCATGAAATCAGTGAGGGCAAACACAGACAAGACAGGAAGGGCTTCACAGAGCATGACATTGAGAAAAGCATCACTATATATTTAAATAATGAAATATTGGAATCTAGTTAAAATACGAATTTTTATCATCTCCACTGTTTGCAGATGACTAACTACTATTCTGTCCAAATTATAGAAATCACACATTGAGTGCCAAATGTTTTTAATATACCGGTAAATGCCATAAGAAACTTTTATCATTCTGACAAGTCCAACAATGATGTGGGATTCCACTCAAGGCAATCTTACAACAAATAGATACACGTGACAACATAATATGCATGAAAAAAGCTCATTTTTGCTGTTCGTCACCATTAGACACCTGTGTAAGATAATAATGTGGCAAAGTGCTCGAATAGATAATTAGCTAATTGTGTATTTACTGCTGACTCTAGATCTGAGTTGTCCTTCCAAACATAATTGGAAGACATTGCTGTGGTCTCATTTCTCCTGCATCCTGCATTTAATGAGCGGAGAGCCAGTTCCAACCGAAAAACAAAAGATATTCAAAAAAATATTTGATGCACAAGCAACAAAAGTGACAGGGCTTTGAGTAAATGTGTATACAGAAATTCTCTAAATGCCTGTATTATGGCAAATTCTCCAAGTGTACTGTTGCTCCGGCTTAAGTGCCCGCGGTTGCACGAGGTGCTCCCAGAGTAAAAGCAAGGAAGTGCACCTGCTATGTGATGCCCCCTCGCCTCCATCCGTCCATGACTCTCATCTGCACAACGTCTTCCCCTCCTCCCTGCCGATCATTCTCTTCAGGCTACTGTGTCTATAACGAGCATTTCCTCCTACCCCCCCGCCACCTATTCTCTCACTTTCTCCCCCCTCCTCTTCTGTCCTCCCCTTCTCACTGTGTGCACGATTGGAGAAGCTTATCGCCTAGCAACCACAATTAAAGTACAACAAGTCAGTGGCGGCAGCAGCCACTATCGGAGCAAGCTTCGCAAACCTTAGTGTGACCAGCAGCTTTAGACAGAAAGAGAGGAAAATAGAGAGAGTTTCATAGGGAGGGAGGGGAACCGGAGCTGAGGAGTTGAAGTTGGACAGGTGAACAGCAATTAGAGCCACCAGTGGAACACCACAGTGAGGACTTTGGGTTTTGGAAAAAAAAAGAGAGAAAAAGAAGACAGGGAGAGTGAAGTAACGTTCTCCGACTGAGGTTCACTTGCTCGGACTCGGAAGGTATGCGTGTGTGCTGGAATCAATGGATGCAATGTGAAGGTATTCTGCAAACGTAATGATGCTTTTGTGTATTTGCGTGTTTCCCTGCTTGTGTATTTTTATTTGCTCGTGAGTCAGTATTTGAAGAAAACCATGTTTATGCTTTTTAGGCATTTGTCAAGAATACGTCCTACATTGTCACTGTAATTTCACAGCTGTGAAGGAATGCCAGGTTTTTATGGTACCTGCTGTAACAGTATGCATTCACACACCTGCTTCCATACACACACACACACACACACACACTAACTTAACCAACAAACCTAAAGGTAAAACTGGAATCTGACATTTGATTTGAAGACTGACTACTTGTCATGAGAGACGTATTGGAGCATATGGTCACTCTGTCTCCCATACACTATTATTAAGATAATTGCTGGGCTTTCTGTGTCACTGAGTAGTGAACCAAGTTTGTGAGATGCTGGTGTAGACACAGGCAAAATATCTTTCGATGCCATTCACTTGATGAATGATCACATCAGCTGAAGGTAGGCTGATTGTCTGATGATGAAAGTTACATAGAAGCAGCATTTTAATTGAAGCTTGCTTCCATAGCTTCGCATTCTGTACATTTCAGCTTGACAGAGGATGCTGTGTATGGCACACTGTCACATAAGGGAATGCTTATCTGTTTGTTTGCGCATAAAATTCAGGTTCTTCAAAATAAATCCTTATCAGCTTCCGGGATGCAGTCATGCTGTAGGACGCTGTTAATGCACGATTCGAAATGAAACACTTTTTATAGTGAATGCACAAAGAATTCTCGTACAGTTCCTGAGAAATGCTGTATCATGTGATCTTGAAAATTGTGAAGCTGCGCATTTTATATGACAAGAAGGATAGAGGCTGTGATTGCTGAAAAATCAGCGATGATAAAATCAAATAATACTTGCACATGTGCACTATGAACTAGAAATATACTGTTTTCTTGAAACCTATTGGATTTTCAAATTGGATTTGAGGGAAAACTGTAAGACTCAAAAAATATGTTTTTGGTACCTACTGTATGTTTACTGTACGTAATGATATGGAGAACTGAACAAGGAGAAAGTTATGATTTGAATTGTCAATATGTCCGTGTTGTGTTCACAATTTGTTTCCACTGCACCAAAATGGCCCAAAATCGGCCATTGCAGGGTCATTATATTTTGACATTCTGAAACCAAGCTACTATTAGGAATTTCTTTGAATAATGTAGAAATTAATCTGGGAAGAGGGAAATCACAATGAACTGCAATGCTGCAATTTCATTCTGTAGTGATGGTATTCCCGTAGACAATTTAGGCAAAGTCTCAGCCTGCTGCGGTAATTAATTCAGCCTGAAAGGTGGCTCTAAAATGCTCCTTGACCCCCCACAGACCTGTCTTTCAACACCCACCTGCCCTCATCCAAATGGCAGGGTGGCACTACCTGAGGGCACCGTGGGGCAGCTGGGAGGTGAAAGGTCATTCACTCTGTATGGCCCATCCTTTTCCCACCAGGAGGATGAAACTCATATGCAGACTTTAACACACAGAGAAGTCAATCGCTGGTCAAAATGTCACTGCACTGCACACATAAAAGCACATGCACACATACACACACTCAAAACGCCACAGCGGAGGAGTCACTTGCTGGTCAAAATGTCATTGCACTGCTCCCATAAAAGCGCACACACACGCACACACTGACACTCGACAACATTTCCCTCTGATGTTCAGTTTGAGATTCAAAGGGAGGCAATGTCTTTTCCTTACTTCTTTTTTAAGCTTCCACTGGCAGTACTATACCACTCAAACACTTTGATGGAGAGTGACAGAAAAGGAGCTCTTGCCACCAAAGTCACTCAACACCAGCAGATGTCCATTAATGGCCCCAGTGTTTGTGGCAGCACAAGGACCAGAGCGAGCAGTGCTCCAACCATTTTCCTGACCTTGAAATTCGCTTGAACTACCAGCGCAGGGCGCGCGGTGCACAGGTGGCACAGAGGGAGTTTTTGGCATATTGGTGGAAAATGTGTTTTAGACGTTGTGCTGACAACATCCATCTCAGAACCACATCTGTTTCTGGCACATCATGAATCTGCTGCCAATCCGGTGATTTTATATAATACTATATTATATATAATATTATATAATTTATACAAAATACTCAGAGCAAATGCAAAGCAATAACACAATGATGCTTAAAATGTAAAAAACAGTATGCATTGATCTAGAAATTAATATGAGTGCCGCACCAGAGCGCAGTGCCATTATGCGATACGGTATCCTGTTCTCTGAATACATCCATGCCTGTAGCTCTAACTCACAGGATTTTGGGTTCGAACTTGACTGAACTGGGGCCCTTCTGTGTACAACTGTGGACTTGCTTTTGAGTCGCTGAATATATTCTTGAGAAGGTCTATGTGAGCCTTGAAACCATCGTAATATTTAGTATTGGATTGTATTTACTTCTATTTAGTATTGCTTTTTACACCTATTACATATTATTCACCAGCGCTGTTTTAGTATGAACATCGCCTATTTGTAAATTGGCACACTAGATTTCGTTGTTTGGGGAAATGATCCTCAACACAAGTACTCACTGTAGAATATGGCACAGCGAATAGTTAATAATAAGATTTTTATTAGATTTTCTGCTAAGTGCAATGGGCTACGCTGGGTTATAAGTAGATTATGTTGTCAAATGCCTGACAATATTGGCTCTACCAACTCTCTAAGGAGTCCAGATGTTGATGGGTGATGAAGTGTCCCCCCCCCTCACCATATAAGGAGCCTGAATTTGCCTCCTTGCCAAAGGTGCAAATGCAAAACAGCAACAGAATTTCACTCCAGAAATGTCTCCTGCCTAAGGCCAGTTATGTGTGTGTCTATTTGTTGAGTGTGCGCTTCTGTCTGTCTCAGCATGCGTCACCACTTAAAGACATACACCTCAGGAAGATGTGGACAGCAGGGGGATGCTTTGTGTGTGTGAGCACCTTTGAGTACAGGTGTGTCTCTGCGTCAGTGTGCGTGCTGTGTTTGCATGCCTAATACGTTAGCTGTGCCGGAGGGATGTATTCAAACATCCCCTGTTGAGCAGAGCTAGCAGGAAGTAGTGTTTTTGCACTTGGAGTTTGACTTCATCATTAGGGAAATGGCTTTTAAACTTGTCTCTCACTCTTCTTGCCTCCTCTCACACTCACTTTTTCCTTCCTAAGCACACCACACTTTGATCAATGCGCGTGAATAAAGTATATCTGCTGGATAAGTGTTTGTAATTGTAGCCAGGGAGCTAATTATTTTTTTGCTGGAGACAAGGTCATTATCCATGTAATTGGCTCTTACAGGGTGGCATTGATCATTTGACTGGTGATGCCTTGAAGGTAAATGTTCAGATTAGCGGAGTAGTTGAGACGTACGTTAACTGTACGTTTGTAATAAGCCAAACTCAATAAAGGGAGAAAGCAGGATATCTCTGTCCTTGTGATTGTGCAATTGGCTTGTTTTTTTAGGATAGTTAACTTAATGATGGGTGCCCCAGTAGCTCACTGGGTAGAGCCCAGGCCCTTTGCTGCAGGTCCTTTCCCGTCTCTATCTACTGTCCTGTCAAATAAAGGGATGGAGAACAACAATATGCCTTAAATGTCTTAGATGGTGATTGTAACGTCTGTTTTTTTTCTCTTTTTTCCAGAGTCTGGGCTCTGCTGACCGAAAGGAGAATCAGCATAAGAAGTAAGTCCCATCCTTTCACCTGCAATCACAGTCTCTTGCCAAGGTGGCAACAACTAAACTCCTTGCTGTTTTAAGTAACGTTAACAGTTCATATTGCTTGTCATCCTGTCTTGTTGTCAGAACATATTGCAAGTTTCTTGATACTAATCTTGAGTCATGTAAGACATGAAATTAGAATGCATGCATTGGCTTTCTGACCTCAATGTCTAATGTGTCGTTGTGCTTAAAGACGAATGTTAAGCAGCTGAAATTTTGACACATTTTTCAAGGCAACCTAAATTCCTAAAGAATTTGACCTGATTCATCTGTGTATAGATGCCAGAGAATTCCATTGTGTGTGTGTTTGAAAAGCAGGTTAAGTCTGCCTGACCCATAATCCATTGCATAACGGCAATACTTCTCAGTCATTCCAGTTTTTCAGCATGGCACTGTTCGCTCAGAATAGGAAGCTGCTTTTAATTTGTAACATGGAACAAAAGCACTCAGGTTTTGTACTTGCTTTCAATAATCCCAAAAATGGGTGAACTGAACATCAGTTCAATGAAATTGTGAGAGAAGCCTAGTTCCTCTGTGAAAGGAGCCATGTTTGTGTTTTTCACAAACTGAGAATGCCTCTGCCAAGTGATATGCTGACAATGACATCTTCTGTGGGTTTGTGATTCACACCAAGGACCTTTACGCTGTGAGACGACACTGTTAACCACTGAGTTTGTATCTTAACTGATATAAACAAAACAAACTGCCAGATGAAGAATGCTTCATAATTATAACAGCAGGAGAGGATTAGTAATTTATTTGAGATCGACCTTTATTTTCCCAGTTTTATGTTTTAGCATATTTTAATGAGAAGCCTCTCTGTTTTCTGATCTGTTATCTTTATATTTGCCCAAAACTGCAATTTTCTTTTAATGCAAACAATCCAATTCAATTCATCATGCTTTACTGGCATGAATGTAACAAGACAAAATTGCCAAAGTGTCAAGTAATAATGAGATTAATGTACAATGAAGGGACTAGAAAAGGTACAATTTCAATTGCAAACTCAACAGTGACTCTACATGAACAAACAAAGCACTGTTGTAAAAAATATTCTCTCAGTCGCTCAGTGACCATCGGCATTGCCATGTGTGCTTTTCAATAACGGGACAAACGGCAAGCATTTGAACGGAAAACATGCCTTTTTGCAAATCTGAGATCTCTGCGTGAAAAATGTAAGAAACTAACCCAACATTTGAGGTGCGCTGCAAAATCACTGACAACTGACAATGGGCACAGAGTGAAAGGCAAGTGGGGTGGGAATTTAAATCAGACTAAATCAGCTGTATATTTTAGTTCCCCAGCAACCAAAGCCATGGACACCCATAGGTATCCTCCCTTCCTTGCCCTCCTGTCTGTTTCTTCCTCGCAGCATTGCAGCATGGTCTGTGCACCTAGGGTTTCTCAGTGTGAATGGATGCTTGAGATGACCACGCAAGTGGTTATCCAACATTGTCTCTTCTCCATTACATTTCTGGATGCCCCTCTCTGGACGAATTAGCCAATTCGTATGCTAGTTGTCCTTTGAAAGCTTTGAATTAAAGCTTCAGTGAGTTTGTTTTTCCTTGAGTACATTCAATCCATGTCAGGCAGCTACGCTGTTGTTGTTCCTTGTTTATCTTTGTAAAAGCAGATCATGTGTATATTTGAGTGAAATTCAGCTTTCAGCTGTGCATTTCACCTATCTATGCTCACATGGTTTCATAGCAACAGTCCTTTGCCATCTAAACATGGAGGATTTTATGAGTGTGTATACAGTATGTGTGTAAAATGTGTGTGTGTTTATGTGATGTCCTAAAGACAAACAAAAAATGCAGAAACGTAATCAGGCTGAATCAAAGATTTCACTTTTTGACTGAAAATGTTTCCCAATAGTGGAAATCACAATGGTTGGCCATTGTCTGTCTGTCTGTGTGTCTGAGGCTGAACTCTCTTTGCTCCATAAGTCACTGATAGTGGGACATGTGCTTCTTTATTGATGTAATGTATACTTCTTTGTCATATCCGATGTGTCTAATGTGCCAGGTGTGCTGTCAGGTTGAGCGCTCAGTGTGCCAGAAAGGGAGGCATGTGTTGCCAGGAGACAAGCAGCTGTATTCAAGAACCAAAAGACCCATTATGGACTGTCAAGTAACGGCCTGTGTCCACATAGTGTGGGGAGCGCTGGGAAGAAGTGCTTGTAGCAGGTGACTACACAGCTAACAACACGCTAACAAATCATAGGGTGATAAAAGCACTCACCAACAACATTTAATGTATGATTGGTTGCCTGGAAAAAAGCGGCAGTGCCTCTCTGAAATGATTTTCAGATGGAAGCACTGGGAGCAGCCGCACAAAAAAGATGCTCTGACAAAAGATGCGCTTTTTCTCAAAAAAAAATGCTACGTGGAGGCCCTAACAGGAGTCTTCCCCAGACAAAGAGGGGAAAGGGAAGGTTCAGTATACTCTGCACACACATTTATTTATGCAAGCAGAAAGGAATGAATGAGCATAAATGAACATGGAACAGGGTAACAGGGTACACTCACATGCATGTACGTGTTTGTCGTCAAGCAAGTGACAACGTACAGGCATTTCTTGCATAACACAACAGTGTATATGTGTGTGTGTGTGTTATTGCCTTTTATGTAATTGCTTAAGAAATTTGCTTATTTCTGTCCTGACATGCTGTTTCACAAGGTGAAGGGATGTATTGGGCATATCTTTCATTCATTCTCTCTCTCTTGACCAGCATGTCAAGGATTTGAGTTGTTCCTCTTCTCTTCTTGCCTACGGATGGAATATTGCTAAACTCTGGCTCATTGTTCCCCCAGATGGAGATGATCATTCATGCCTGTATTTTATCCCACTTGTACCACTGCAACTCGCTTTTTACGTGCGTTAGCAGGTAATCACTGGATCATTTACAAGTGGTTCAGACTGCCTGTGTAAGACTTGCTACCAGGTGTACTAAAAGGTCTCACGCTACACCTATTTTGATATCTGTATGTTTACCAAACTCAGAGGCGCAGACGATCCCTGCACAAAGCAGGACAAAAAAAATGCATCCAGTTTCCAACAAGGATGCATGGATGAACATATCTGTTTACCAAAAATACTTACTGGTCAATCAGTTCTTATTATTTTGGCTAATTATTTCTACTGTATGTGTCCCAATATATTTTCATCAAGACAAGAGATTTTATAAAGCTTTTACGTTCAAATTGCCCTTATCTCCCTTATATATCTTTTTTTGGTTGTTGAGTTTAACACCTAAATTAACCATAATTAGTCACTGGGATCCTCCAATTAGGGCTTCTTAGCTGTACATTGCTGCAGCTTTAAAACCAAAAGGATTTTTATTGTGCTGTTGAAGTTGTGGCTACTAGACACTCTCTCTCTCTGTTTGATTTCAAAACTTTAGGGATATGGTAGACACCTTTTTAAAAAGCAGCTCAAATGTTTATGGCTGCAGTTTTTTTTCTGCTATGTTTTCACTTGATTTCTTTATAATTGTGAATGAATGCTTGTACTCTACATAAGGAAACTTTACTTTCTGAACTTAACTTGTCTTTCCTACTTATGTTGGGTGCAGACATCACAGGAAGGAGGGAATAATGGAAGGATGGGGAACTGGGGGGTATCTTAGAGGCTGGGGGATGCTTTGCTTTTTTCTTGGAGCAAGGGATTTAGGTACGGATGTCAGGGAAGAGGGAACTTGATTAGGATAATTTATTCACGGGAGCAGGCCATGTAATTGTTCTCATATGCGGGTGACGTGTGTGTGTGTGTGTGTGTGTGTGTGTGTGTGTGTGTGTGTGAGATGGAATAACTTAAGGTGAGTTAGAAGGGATATTTCTTCTTCAGCAATGTGCCACAGTAAGATAACTGTGGAGATGTTCTCTTCTTGCAAGCCACATAGGCATATGGGAAATCTGTATACGCCTTATCATCCTTATTCTTATACTGTATAAAGGGGTTTCAAATAGACAAAGAATAACTTTCTCAAGTATGCACACCACCTGAAAACAACTTTAGAGAGAAATTAAATCTAGAACATAACAAATTATACTAATTATAGAAGGCTTTTGTGTAGCCTACAAGATAAATAAAGTTAATTACTCAAAGTTCTCCTTTATTTTTTTTTTGACATTGATTCAAGAAAAGGCATCTTTGCAAAGACGTATACGTTTGTCTGTCTTTTTCAGAAACTACATAAACAGTTTTCAAAAGCTGTCATGGAGCATAGATTGTCTTTGAAGTGAAGCTGCTTTCTCTCTTAAAAATTTAGATGGTCACCCTAATTTTCCATCACCTCTCTGATATACACTCCCCCATAGTTGAAGGTCTTTTCCTCCCAGCAGTAGCTTCTTGTTGCCATGGTTACTTACAAGTGGCACAGGAGCCAAATCCCTGCAGCATTTAAATCACGGCACAATGTTGTTGACATCACAGTTTTTATAAATGTAATATAAACACAAAGTCCTGAATGGGGCTGATCAAACACAGTGTCCTATGTCTCAGAGCAGAGGAGAGAATATGAGCGATGACAGTCAGGCCAACGAGCTACATCTTACTAATTGTGTCCTATGCGAACAATTGCAAAAAGATAATTAACATCTAGTCAGTGAAGAAGCTGCAGTCAAATTAACTCTTTATATATTTGTCTACCATTGAATTTAGTGAGTTGCTTTGCCTACATGTCTTTTCATCACTGCTTTTTGCATTTGTTGGAAATGACAGATGAAAGAAGAGAGGGGGAAGTGATAAGCAGGAAGTGCACAGATACAGAGAGAGAACACCCAAAGCATTACTCTGTCTCATCCCCTAGAGGGACAATCCAAGGCAAATTCTAGCAGAAAGATAATAAGGACTGAGCGTTCCCACTGTCTGACCAACGTGAAGCACATTCCTTCATTTTTCCAGCCTTTTTTCTTTTCACCTCATTTTTTTTCCAGGGTTTTGTAATCCTAGTGTAAATACATATTGAGGAGTATTTACAATAGTGGTAATGGTGGTAGGAGAGGGCGCTAACTCAGCGGGCCGGAGGAGACTGCCGCTGGCTGGCTATCTGAGTGTGTGGCTGTTTGTACAGTTGATGTAGTGTGTATGTGTGCACACATGTTCTCAACAGCAAAGTGTATGTGTGCCCATACTGTTGATCCAGTGTGTGTATCACAATATGAAGTGTGTGTGTGTGTGTGTGCGCTTATTTGATGTGACTTGGCTGCATTGATGTTGGGTTGTTTGAGAACTTCCCAAGAGCAAGCTGCCAGCCCAAAGTCCTGAGCTGTTTTGGTACAGCATCTCGGCCATAATTCTGTATGTGTGTGTGCGTGCACACACATACAGACAACATTTGTAATATACAAACACTCCATCCTCACAACCACATTAGCTGAGGGAATTCTCATGGAAAATGCCTTTCTATTCTATTGCACAATAAAAAAACCACACATCAAAATTTGATCAGCTTTCCCAAAAACATCTCAACACTTTGGATCCTCGCAGTTTGCTGGCTCACAATTTCACAAATGTGATTTTAGGATTAAACTGCTTTTGGTACAAACAAGCCAACTCAGCATTTCAACCTTGATCATCATCCTGAGGTCACTCAGACGTTTTGAATTCAAGTTTACTCCACAGCGTTGTCCTTCACTTAACCTTAAAAACATTAGTGGCACTGCTCAGTGTAAACCATAATGGTGGCCAGCTGAAGGTTCTGCATTTCCTGCATTTCTGAATTCCCACGAGCCCCCTCCATTATAGGACGCGGCCCATGAAGTTGTAGGACTGGAGGTGAGTGGGATGGACCTCCACCTCTCCCCACAAATTAGACTTTTCTTTTCACAGAGGATTCACCATAGCTTCATCATGCCTTCGTGCCCTTAGCCTCAGAAAGGCCGTAGCGAATGCAATGTTCAGACATCCCTGTAACCCATCAGGTCAGAAAGGTCTGTGTTTACAGTCAAGCACAAAGAAAGTGTTGTTTAACATTTAATTGGATTCTCATCCCTAATATAAACACCTGTTCACCAAACCTGAGCAGTGTCCAACCATTGTCCAGTGTCGACTAAGTCAACACACGTCGAGAGGATGGTTGCGAAGCCAGGGTGGATGATGCGCGTTGACTCATTCAGATTGACCGCCAACGCTGGTTTAACTCACGTCACGTCATCTGTCTGTGTCTGAAAGGGGTATTTGTTTGTGTGGATGTGTGTGTGTGTGTTTCCCTGCCCAACACTAACTTTATCCACTACATGTTTAACCATAACTGTTTCCCAAAGCTAATCCTAGTAACTTAAACCGTAAACCCAAGCTTTAATAACTGTAAATTAGCTCTTTAAATGGCCACTGGAAGAAATGTTGACTTTGGAGGATTTTGCTCAACTTTCTATCCTTAAGATAGACCTTTGGTTCTCAGAAGCACAGAAATGCAAGAAACACGCAGACATCTCTCTCCCGCCGCGAGGTTCCCGTCTCCTTTCCAGCATAAATAATCCCTTCAGTCTGCTGGCTCAACCCTGATTGGAATCTCGACGCCGTGCTCAATTGTGGGTTGATGGGGGAAAGTGGGGTGCCCTGTGCATGTGTGTTTCTATGTTTAAAGCTGTTTCAAGGCCATAAACATAATACCAGAGGGGTGTCCACCTCTGTCAGACCAGGCCTCTAGAAACCTCAGTTTAGATCTAAGGCTGGCACACAGATCCACAACTATGGACTCAAATAAGCTATTCAGACTTAAATTTTAGTATATTTACTGCAATTGCAAAGAGATGTGCACAGACTGGAATACATTCACACTCTCATATTCACTACTTTGCCTTTTATTCACCATCTAGCTATTCAGCCAGTGAGCCATGACCACTTACAGGCCAGCAGCAATGCTGCAATACTGAGCGTACTGATACTGGGGGGTTAAGATCCAGGCTCCACAAGGTTTTATAAGCTTTTCTGTGTCCGAGAGGAGACCAGCTGGAGTTTTATGTGGAGATTCTGTGCAGAATTATTAGTTGGCTACAATGTCATGCGATGTTATGTGTTGCGTTGTGGTGGGGCGACTGTTGTCAGGTTTGTGTATATTTTTGACAGCAGTGATAAGGCTTTCAAGTTTGATCAGATAAGTCAGGCTCCCCAGACACTTGAACATGATTATGTTACTGTATGTCTTTCCTGGATTGTGGCCCAGTAATAAATCACAGAGTCAATTGTTAACTGACATTATAGTGTGTGTGCTGCCATACTGTAGGCGTGTAGTGTGCTCATGCATGTCTGCTGGAACTATATTGTACACACTGCTCAATTGGGTGTTACCACATCTCCCCAATGTGATAGATATTAAATTACCCCAGATCAGTTTCCTCCAAATCACATTCACATTATTATCCCACCTAAGTGAGTGGAAAGAGAAAACTGTCTGTGGTACCCCTTGCTTCGCCCCTCCTCTTCTGTGGTATGGTACTCCAGCTACAGTCACTAATAGTTTGCTGGCTTCCATGCCCTTGTCAGCTCAATTCAAGATTAATTTGACTGCAGATCCATCATCTGTATATCTCACTGTGTTGAATCAGCCTTATGCCACACATCAAACGCAGAGGGGGACACAGGGAATGGTATCAAACCCAACCCTGCAGGGTGCCAACCAAAGTGAAAAAAGGGACTGAATTCCACCCTCATTTTTGTCTCCCTGACAAATTCTGCACTGTATGTGCCGAATTCGTGGAAAACAGGAGTGAGAGAGAGCAGAGTAATGAAAGGGAGACGTTTGAAAAAAAGAAAGAAGATGAAACGCTGCGTGTGACTCAGAAACGTACAAATGAAGGGCTGGAGGGAAAGGAGCCGAGATGGAAATATCTCTGTTTACCACAGTGGGTGGATGGGGAGCATATGAGAAGATGTGCGTAGGGTGATAACAGAGTCCCTTCCTTTGGCACGTAGCTTTATGATTCGATCATTAGCACTCGAAGTTGAGGCAGATAATATCAAGCTTTATTTGTCAAGGCAATGAGCTGTCTGTTAAATGCCCCCCCACCCCCACCCCCCTCCTTTGGGCCCATGTGGGGGCTAGAAGAAATATCCTTCTCATCAGCTTATTTGCTTTGTTTTTAGTCATGCTTTATAACATTGTAGATGCATTATTTCAGATAATTTTATAGTAATAAGAATAAAGCCACATTCATTAGACTCCAGAGTGCATCAGGTGTTATGCAACAGACTGCTGTGATATTGCTTCTCATTTATTGACCCCCACTGCTACCAACAATTAAACACACTTTGAGCAATTCAGATAATGTAATCATATCACAACTGAAGGCGAAGCTTGTTAGCTTGAAGAAATATCAGTATGTTTTATTGGTGAGACCTCAGTCCAAGTGAAATAAAAGCGGCCTCCACCATGTAGAGAGACGTACACACAGACATGGGTTTGGATGGAGATGGTGAGTGGAAAACAAGGCTTTCTTTGAGCACATTTTAATTAGCAATGTTCATAGCTTGGCTGCATTCTTTTATGATAGAACCACTGAAAGCCTTTTTGTTTGCCTAATGAAACACATTGAGGGGTATGTTCCTGAATTAAACTGTGTTTGTGTATATGCGGGAGCAAACGCAAGCGTGTGTGCTTGCATCCATTTCATTTGCATGTATCTGTGAAATGAGTGAGTGCCCACATTCTTTTTGGCGTATTAAGAGTTCCATTGGCAGGGATAAGAAGCAATAGCAGGAGACAGAGATGAAAGAAATCATAGCCCTTTGTTTTCCCTCCTTTCCAAAATAGCAGCCATTGCCCACAATTTGCTGAAACATGGTCAGGTATTTGTCTGTCCTGCTTATGATTTACTGAAGTGTCTGTCCCTTAGTAATCTGAAATAAGATCCGTGGTTAAGGGCAACCAACCTCAGACAGACCACATAGATTATGTAATGCATAGCGTTCTGCTGGTTTCAGTGGGATCCCCTTATAAACACATCTCACACAGAATCCCTCTGTACGATCTGAGAAGCTTTGCAGAGCATGCTTTACATATTATTTCCCATTAATGAAATGCGTAAATATAATCTATGACATCATCCAGGAGGGCAGGAACGCAAAACAGTATTAAACAATAATAGTTCATGAGTAGAGTACTTGCTCCAAATGTCAAGGATTGTCAATCATTTTTAATTCAAATTATGTATAAAAAATGCTTAAGTATAAAAAAATGCTTCTAATATTACTAAACTAATATTTGTATCACTCATTTCACAAATGAATTACTTTGGAGTTAACATAACAAAAAAATAGAATAATTAACACCTTATTAATATTAACAATATTCCTAATTTCTAAATATTTATATTTTATTACTAAAAGTAATAAAAATTATACATTGTTTACAGTGTAAATAAGCGTCTCCCTGTTAACTCAGCTGTGGTGGTTTTGCTAGAATTCCACTCTGCTCTCAAATAGCAGTGGGTTACTGAGGCTGTGAGCAGAGTCAAAGGGCACTGTTGATAGCTGTGTGTACTGTGAGCAAGAACAATCAGTTCTCGGCAGAGTTTGTTCTGCACATGAATACCTCTGAACAGTTAATTGCTGCCATGGCAACAGAACAGAGAGGGAAAGTGACATTAGGTGAGTTGTTTGCAAGAAAGCGATCCTTCGTAGTGACAGTGTGAAAGTGTGTGTCACGGCTAGAAGTGTGTATGTGAGTGTAGTTCAGTGTTTTCGCCGTATCACCGCACCAGCCATTCAGTGCTAACAAAAGCACTCTTGTGCTGCTAAACTGGGGAAAGTTACTAATGCTGGCACGATCCTAATCTAAGTCACATTGCAGTCAGGCAGTGGTGGGCTCTCACATTGGAGGGATATATTAAGAGCATTTATTGTATCTTGTAGTTCCTGGGACTATAAAAGGGGGGCCAAGAGATGTATAAAATATGAAAAAGGTGGAGATTTGGCTTTTATGTCTTATTAACCAATGTAATAAATATACAATTTTTCCATCTAAATGAAAATACATATTTTTATTTGAGATAGAGAGTCTGCAGCCACGCTAGCAGCTCTCCATACTTGATGAGCTAAACGCTAATGTCAGCATGCTAACATGGTCAAAATGACAAACTGATGTTTACTGGGTAATGTTTACCATGTATACCATCTTAGTTTTGTATGTTAGCATGCTACCATTTGCTAATGGCGCTATAGAAAATATTGAAAAATTTAAAACCTTGACCTGATGATAGTGCTACGTGACTGTACCAAATTTCATGGCAAACCATCCATCCACGTCGAGACATTTCACTCAAAAACACAAAATGTCAACCTCATGGTGGCGCTACAGGAAAAGTCATGAGATCACCAATGTGATTACAACACAACGTCTGGGAACCATGAATATCTGTACAAAATGTTATGTCAATCCATCAGATGTTTAGATTTTTTCCTAAATAAGTCAGGATCGCCAACGTCATCAGGACTCATCATCTGGGAACCAGGGATATTTCATGGCAACCCATCCAATAATTGTCGAGACATTTCATTCAAAAAAAGAAAAATGTTTACCTCATGGTTGCGCTAGAGAAAAGTCAAGGGATCACCAAAGTCGGTAGGCATCATCATCTTAGGACTACAAAATTTCAAGGCAAATATACCACCTGGTGGTGGCATAGGTTGAAAGCTTCATTGGTTGTGTCTATGTAAAGGATTACATGGCTTCAAGGTTAGATAATTCTTTTGTGATTTGACTTAACTCTGCTAGCCTCAGTTCTATAAGAAAAAACAATCAGTCTGTATGACTGATTTCTTAAACAGTAATCAACACCAGAAAAATGAAAGAGAAAATTTAATGCCGATGAGAGGATCATCGACTGGGATATCCTGAGTGGGCCTCCAAGGGAATTGCATCACCACCGTGTGCCTGCTGGGATGATGTTATCAGGGACAGCTGCATGGGGGCGAAGCCAGGGTTCAGGCTCTCGGCGAGCCAAGAGACAGCCAGTTGCCAGCATATCCCCTCGGCTGAGACCCACCTGCTTCGCATGTCCGTTTTTCCTCTAAACCCCTCAAAGGGATTCCCTGAGTCCTCTTCTATGTCCACTGGCCCCTGTGTCTTTGATGTCATGATCCTGTGTGTTTTCATGACATTGAAGTCATTATCCTATGGCCGTGTCATGTCATGCGTTTGATCCAAAGGTTTGTTTGAAGTTTTACAGTGAACTCTTAATGTAACTATTGGTCACAGGCCAAACATTTTGGATCTATATAAACCCAGGCAATTATAAACAACCAATGATAAGCCAAACCAATCACTCCTGTAGTCTATTTATGAATCACACTATCTCAGACCAATTAAATCTGCAGTTTATGTAAAGGGACATCAGCATCAATGGTTGGCAGTAGCTGGCATGCACAGGGCTGTGCTACTAATTTAATTAAAAGCCCTCGAAGAAAATGAAGCCCAGCCTAACTTAATACCATCAATCAGGGGTTGCTCTGCCATCTGACCAAAATCCCACACCCCATTTGTGTGATTCATACAGGAAAATATGCCTCTTTGTCTTCGAGGTCAACCAAGTGTTTGGAGAAGCTGGCGCAGGGTCAGGAAACAGTAGTTGAGGGTGTAGGAGTGGGAACGAAGGCAGTAGGGCTGGGGGTTGTTCTACTAGATAAGCCATATAACATGAGGTCATTTTGAAAGAGAACTCATGTATTTTCACATCCGCTTATGGCGACTTTATAGTGAAATACTTGCTCTTATATTTTCACAGTTTAATTTCAAATGCTTCCCAATTTTAGATCGATAGAAAAGCTTTTCTTAGAAATATTTATTAAGTCTGATCACTGTGCAGGCTTATTTGTAGTCCATGATCCAGATACGTGGATTTCATGTCCTTTATCATTTTGTAAAAGTTTTATCCAATATAAAAATGTACTCTTCATTTGTCACTTTTTTTTGCCTTTGTTTTTTAAGTTGGTGTTCAAAGAATGTTGATTTATGATGTCTGTCAAATATGTGGATTCTGGCCATTTTGAGAGAGGGATGAAATCAATTTTGGCAGTGAAACAATCTTATTACGAGACATTTATTTTTATATTAGTTTAAAACAGAAGAGAGGACGTTCCAAGCAAGTTATCAGAAAGCCCACTTGCCATGGATCTGTAACGTTTACTGTTCGCTTTCATTTCCAAGATCACAGCAGCCTTTTACTCACACCTATGGGAACATTTAGTCCATTATGCAATAAAGGTATTGATCGAATTTCATCTTTTTGAGTAATCATTCTCTCAGATCTGATCGGTCTCTCATAGAAGCATTAGACTTGACAGGATACTCAGACCTTCGGTGCTCTTAAGTAAAGCTGTCTCCTGGACAAGAACGCATGAATTACTCATTCAAGGTCCTGTCAGACTTCTGCATCAGGATGCCAAAAAATGAGCATGTGACATTATGCCAATATGGCAATTGAATTAGGTGCAACTGGACGAATCACCACACATGCCATTCATCCATGTCACTGTTCAGTAATCAAAGTAACAGCATGAACTATTGTGTACAATTTCATCAGTCCTGTTTTATCAAAGCCTTATGTGTACTGTTATTTCTGCGGCATCTCACATAAACCAACGACAGTAATGGCAGATGCAAGCTTTGTTTTTGAGTGGCAGGGTTCACCCCAGTAGTCTGTGCTTCCTTCAATCCAACCGTCCTTGCAGTTTGTCTCCAACAGAGCTCACCATGGAGACTAAAACACTTTTTGGCTCTGGCTGAGAGGAGATCTATGTATGTGTGCGAGCATGTATGAGTCATTATTAGGAATGTTTTATCATTTTATAATGAAATGGAAACAGCATGTGTGTAAGATTAGGTGAGCGAAGAATGCCGCACAATGCTTGGGCATCATTTTATGTAATCTTCTTTCATTTAAAGAAAAGAACAAGAACAGTAGGAAATTCCTCCAATTATGCATTTTAAGTGCTTTGACTTACCTTAGTTATCCACAGATTTTTATTCAATTTGGCCACATTTATGTAAACCTTTGCTTAATGAGTCTTGAGAATATTTACACCACATACTCTTCTGTGCTCCGGCAATGTTCCTCTGTGAGCCTGGCTCTTTGATAGAGAATATTATTACATTTTGATTGGTCTCCACTGTTACCACAGCAATATTGCAATGCTGAGTGTCATCAAATGTGTCCCGGGCTGGAATGGAAGAAATATTACATTTCCTGTTTTTAATTTTGAGCGAAAAGTTGAACTGGGACATTGGCAGCCCAGTAGAGGAGATTAAAATGTGTGTGACTTCACTTTTTTTTTCTGTGAAAAAGATTTGGAGAAAATTAGGCAGGAAGTATGCGGCTTTCCCTGAAACCTAATGTTTCCTCTGGGATCTCCGGCATTGTTACACTGTTTGTCATCTTCACAGGCTACATTTCCACTTGGTATTGTGATTTCTGCAAAACTGAGTTTAGTAGTTTTTAAGTGAAAGACATTTGTGTTGTCCAGCAATTTTTAACCTTGGCTAAACATTTGAACTTTTTGGCATAGAGAATTTCTTTAGTACTGTAGAGGATAAATCCACAGCACTAATATCAGTCCCTGTGGGTGTTTTCTTATTAGCCATTATTTATACTGAGAGATGAGAAAAACGGCACTGGTGACATGCCAGGACATCCAGTGGATGTTAACTGGATTTTAACTGCTTTTGAACTCCTATTCAAGAATGTATAATGAATGACTAGGGAATATGGTGCAAGACAAAAGTTTTCTGGAAGATTTCCCAAGCAAATGGGCCAAGCTCCATGTCTAAACCAGTCTTATTCTAATTCATTTATTCTTGTTCTGTCCCCAAGGTCAGAATCAGGGATCTCCAAATTTACCAATCGTCTATCCCTCAAAGAGCGTGTGGCCAAAGCAGAGAAGACTTCATCAGACAGACCTCTATCCTACAGGAGACGATCTCTCAGTGTGGACTGGTAAGGCCAAAGATCATCTCTTAATCTGCTTAATCACATTCTTCCATAATCCCTAAAAAATCAGAGGTTGTGATAGTGTACTTGGCTTTCACTACTTCCTCTCGTTAATGATGCTCGGACCTGGGACCCATCTACATGGCTGTTAACGTCTCAGCCTGTGAAGACTTCAGAAACTGGTATTAGAAACAGGAGAATCTTTCACTTATTCCAACTGAAACCAAAAAGTCATGTCTAAGGAGAGAGGGACAACTACAACTGAGGCGTGCTATGATGTGTCTGTGTACAAAGTCAAGGCTGTGGTCGATGTAGGATTGGGGGCTGGTGTTTGGGATGGGGGGCAGGGAGTGGGTGGAGTGGTGATAGGGTCCTGCTCTGCGTCTGGGTTTTGTTGAAGAGCGCAATGCAGCTCCAGTGGCGCCGGCTCATCTTGCTCTTGTAAAGCTCCAGTCCTCAGGCAGCCGATGAAAGGAGTTTGAAAGCTTTCCATCACGAGGCTGCCTTCCCGTCCCCACCCATGGGACTCCTTCCCAGTCTTCCCTCTTGTTGCCTGGCCTCCACTCATTTATCTACCCATCCATCCTGCCGTCCGTCCATCTGGAATCCCCCCTGAGCTTCCTGATATGTATTCTTGGCTCTTCCTTTATACATGTCTCACCATTGGAAAAATAGTCCCGGGTTAAAGCGGATCTTACACTTCCTTTGCACTTAATTTTGTCAAGTAAAAAATGTCCAAACAGTCACGGGTCTAAACAGCTTCCAGGTTTCTAATTACTGTAAGGGGACTATAGTAGCTATTCAGGCAAGTTACTTTGCAGTTTGTGAAGTTACAGGTGTGGGATTCTCTGAGGTCCTATCGAATCATGCTAGGGCCCGGTGTGAGGTCTTACGAGGTCTTTTGTCGGCCTTTTGAGACCTACTGTGTGGTCTTGGACTGACATTGTGATGTGTGGTCCGCCAGCAGAAATGTGGTGTTAAGTGTATGAGCGGCGGAGTGCATGTGCAGTGTGAGGTCCTTTACTTTAACAGCTCCATGTTTTCCTCCCATGTTGCTGGAGAGGGGACCTGGCCTTTAAAGTTCAGGCCCTGATTGATGTAGTCTGGTTTTAATGAAACACAGTGGGTAGATTGGACATGCTCATTTACGAGAGAGATGAGGGGGGCTTGGCTACAGCTGGATTCTGACTTTCTCCGCTGCGAGCCACCGTTGCAGAAGTGTGACTGGTCTTTTGTGACATAATAAAGAAGGGACCCCAGGAGGAGAGAGAGTCATGCTACTGGGAGGTGAAACAAGGTCGGCCCAGCTCCTGACAAGACCAGTGTGGCTCCTCTGGAATGCACAGTCATCAACGCGGTCAGAAGGAGCATCTATTGCAAACATCCCATGAGTCAGTTGCATTTTTAGGACTGTGAGACATTTATAGCACTTCCTGCTGTCTGTCTAAGCAATCTATCATATTGTTTTCGCTGTTTATGAGAACATTTCTGAAGTAATTATTAATTGCCTTAGTGAATCTTTTATGTCTTGAGACAGAGGCTGTAAAAGAGCACTGGAAAGTGTTTGCCTGTAATGAAAGTTGAAATGTGGAAATGTAGGGTTATCCACCAATATGGCTGGAAATCTACCAGCAGCCCTAATAAAGTAGTCTCAGGTGGCTTAACACTTTACTATCTATTTAGTGGCCATTGCCGTTTATGTCGATTCAAGCCAGATACCCAAACAAACTGGGACTATTAAGGGAGTTGTGAGCCAAGGCAGCCCATATACAAGCTTGAAACAGGAGCCGTTTTGGAGCTTTTATCAAAGTCTGTAAGATCTGGCAAGGCCTTGGGAAAATGCGATAATAAAAGATAATGACAGTGTTATTGTTATTGGTAATCATAGTAAATGGCCTCTAGGGTATGGGTGGAGAAAAGTGTAGAAGGAGGGGGGGGTGAGAGAGTGTTAAAGGGGAAATAAGAGGGTATCTGCTGCCTGTTAAGATTGCTGAAAAAATATTGACAGGTTTTTTTTTCCAGGAAAATCTTTTAATAATTACAATGACATCTGTGATGCCCTTGTGTGGTCCTGTGAGATTTCTATTGAGAGAATCCTTAATAAAAATAAATGTTTACTTTACTTGATTTTACCCCAGCCTGCTGCTGGTACTGTATGTCCTTCAATATCTTAGCTAATACAGTCAGCCTAACCTAGTTTCCCACTGATGTGTATATTTGCAGCCTTGTTTCCTGTGCATGACGTGGACACGGGGGGACATCCAGTAGAGTCTGAGACTCAATACCGGGGATATAAAGGGACACTGGTTCACTTCCACCACAGGGCCTCTAAATAAGTCTTTATTTCCACATCCTCTCATGGTGACAGAGAGGCAGGTCCAACCCTTTGCCAAAACCCCTGAGTACAATAGAGAGGCAGCCATGTATATCGGCCAAGCAGTTTTTATTTCCCATAACAGTTCCCCCTGCAGTACGCCTGGAGAGGAAAGTCTATACATAAGTATTTCAACATCAACGTGTAACGTAGCATTCACTACTCAACCCATTTCCACCTCATAAATAAAAGTTTAAATTTCAAATAGTGCAGTTGGTACCACACCAGGTAGTATTTGATTGTGATGTGTGTGTGGTTGCAGTATGCGCTGGAGGGTTTAAATCTTCTCCATCCCCTGAAGGCCCCTCTGCTCTGTCTGGTGCCACCCTGTCTTCAGGGATAACTCGGAGCTGACAGCACTCTTAGGATGACGTCTTAACTTCGATGTCAGGAGAGAAACCAGCCTCCCCTTCAATGGTCGATATATTAACACGCACGCACACAAACACAGAGTGGTAGAAACTCGTGCCTGATTTTCTCCTTGATATTCATGCTCACACACACACATGAGCAAACACACATTGTAATAGTTAACTTTGTGTTGAGTTGGGTGTGTAAGGGGGAGTAGGGGTTACCAAGTGCTAATCCTTATGGACTGTGCACAAAAGGAATAACAAAAAGAACATAGAGAAATCACCAAAGTCTTAGTGGAAAAAGAAGAGCAATGCTCAGGGGGCTCGGGTGTAAAGTGGTTTTGGACAGTGTGCCACTCGCCTCATTTGGTTCTAATTTGATTTAATATTCCCCACTTTCTTTTTCGTCCTCTCTTCAGATTGTTCTCCTTTCTTCTGCAGCTGAGAGCTGTCAGTTCTAACAATAGGGACAAATGAGGGGGTTATAGATCCCTATAATTTTTCTCTTTAGAAATTCTGGTCATAACATACTGTTAAAAATCACTAGAGAGGAGGACTGATTCCTGCTGGTGCTGGAATGTGTAACATTTAACTTCGTGGCTTGTTTGTGGCTGCATTGAAATGGCATTATTCTTAGAATTAATTAAACACTAAAAAGCTGCGACAAACATAATGGAGTAAAACACTATTTGTGTTAGATATAATTCAAGTTAATATATAAACTAGATGCAATATTGGACTGGAAAGTCAGTTCTTGTTTGTGTATTTTTTTTATCACTGTTTCACTGAAAATACATTAGAAATAGAATAGTTACACACACACACGTAGGTGCAAAGTTATTGGAAATCAGAAGCAATGTAATGACTATCAATCCAATTGGGATCTAAATGTTGTCTATTTCAGTGAATAGTTTTGTTGAGTTAGTGTGCAAGTGTTACTCTTTTCATCACAGAAAATATATTCAGTTTTTTTGGTACAGAGACTATTATTAATGCTTATATTTATAAGTCCTTAATGTGCTCACATCTGCAATTTTGTGACAACTGAGCAAACTCCGTCTGCTGACGAAGACCATGTAATGCAACCGAAAGCTTCAGAACAGCTACGGTGCTAAATAGACGTTGTGGCGAGATTGGTTTCTTAACTATTTTTGGTGCCTGCAGCAAAAATGACATAAAAAAGTTTGTTTGATAACACTAATAGGAACAGGTTTAGTTTTTCTTGACAAACCCTTGAGGATGTGGGAAACATTTCCCCCAACAAATCTGTTTATTCACACTGTTTACGTGTCCTGTTTAGTTTCGACTTAAATTGCTTCATGGCCACAACATTAATGTGTTGAGGCTGTAGGTTCCAGTCCACATGAGGGGGTTTCTGCGTACCTCTCTGCTTTTGGACAGGCCCTGGGCTATTCTTTCTTATACACACAGGTATACACACACACATGCGCTCACACATTAAACCCACTCTCACATTCGTGCCCAATCACAAGTACAAGTAAATAAAGTACACACGCACACTTATTTATTTGCAAAAATGAACATGCATAGCTCCAGACACACAAATACATGCACTCAAATATTTACACACACTCACACACTGTGTTCCTGACTCTGGATGCTGTGGGACCGCACTAAGGGAGATTTATGAGGCTGGCTCCCTCTTGTCCTGTGTGTCTCCGACTTGATACTCTGGTTTCCACTCCAAACCTCAAGTCAGCACACAGACACAGAGAGACAGGGGGTGGGGATGGAGGGCAGTGAGAGGGATGGAGGGAGGGAGGGAGAGAGGGAGGGCTGAAAGAGAGAAGTAAGGGGGGGGGGAAGAGAGAAGAGGAGGGAGTGAGAATGATTGAGACTGAAGTAGATGAAAAGGCAGATTGAAAAGAGAGGGAGGAGTTAGGAAATAAAGAGTACGGGAGGAAAAAAGCCAGTTAATGTGGTGTGTCTGTGCGTGTTTGTTTCTGTTTGTGTGTGTGTGTGTGTGTGTGTGTGTGTGTGTGTGTGTGTTTGCAGAGACAGACAGCCAGTGGGTCAGAGGGTTAGCGTGGCTCCATGTGTTGCTTATAAGCTGATAAAAGACAACCGAGGCTGCGGAAACTGCACCCCTCTGCCTACTCTCTGTGAGTGTGTGAGGGTTGTATTCGGGGTCAGAGGCAGAAAGAAAAATCAGCTGGGGACCCAAGAGGCTTGTGGTTTGAAAGTAGTCTTGGAAAATGGTTTACAGATTGAGATAGGAAGCTCAGGTAGTACAGACCTCCACACCCACGGCAGTGTACACTGGATCAGAAGCGCGTAGAGAGCCAGTCCAGAAGAATTCTTTGCAATTTCTTTCTCTTGCTTATGTTTTTTTCTCTTTTTCAAATTCTAACTCAATCAGCTGATGATGTGTCCCCCATCTGATCATCATTTCACCCAATCTGATTTTGTGACCAATCGCCTCGTTGCTGTCAGAATTTTAAACTGTTACGTTCTGAGCTGCTGTCAGCTGTCGCTTCAGTCAGATCCAGCTCCAGAAAGTGTCGTAGGTTTCGGTCCAGTGAGCTCATCAGGAACCTCATTCCAGGTCTCATCTTCATTTGAAGGCTCAATGTTCTCCAGGTGGTTCCCATGTGGCCCATGGCATGACTCCCTCCATAAGAGAAGGTGATTTCACAATGTGGTCTAATCGCCGTTGACATTTTCGATGATTTACAGTAGCGTTTCCTACACTGTTCAGCCTATATCAATTAAATTCATTTAATTAATAACGGTCTTTCTTCAATTATTTTCCTGATTTAAGTCAATGCTCAATGGACCATAGATGAATTTCAGTGATGAGTCCTACATTTCTGGCATCCGGTAAAGGGTACCCGCACACACTCTGAGGGAGTTTTTCCTTGCCACTGCAGTGCTGCTCATGGTGGGAATTGTTGAGTCTCTGTAAATAAAGAGTCGGTCTAGACCTGCTCTATATGAAAAAGAGCCCTGAGATAACTTTATGATATGGCGCTAATTATCTGTAAATAAAACGGAATTGAGTTGAATAGATGAATTTATGTAATCACGCTGTGACAAACCGCCACCTTTTCCACTCTCAATGCATCCATCCAGCTATTTATCCAATCAGGAATCACGAGTGTTTATATTTGTGCGTGAGCATGCATGTTATTCTTTTTACAAAGCATCTATCACAGTCGGAAGAATACCCCCACCTACCCACTCAACCGCCTCCCTCCATCCCTATCCCAGATAAACAGCCGTGGGACTTTAAACATGGCGCCCGACCGGCGTGTGACTGAGAGAATGGGCCAACTGGTGGCTTCAGTGGCCAGGGGTCGCCCCCGCCCCTCTGCTCTCCCTGGCTGGGTGGGTGGCATATGGCGGCCCAGGCAGTCCCAACTTAGTGTTTGGTGTGACAAATACACACACTGAGAGACACACAGAAGGCCTGGAGCCACCCAGGCTGGGCCCACGATCGCCGTGAGAGACATGGTGTCACCAAGCCTCTGACAGAGGAGGGGGTGTGTGTACGTTTGTGTGTGTGTGTGTGTGTGAGATCCCACCTTGGAAGCCCCCCCCCCTCCTGAGAACGTCGGCCACTGCCCGCCACCACATCCCCATGGTGACTCCGCTGTTGTCTCTGCTCATCAAAATTAGAGAGATTTACCTCTGCCTGCACACACAACACATGCACACACACACAGGCCCAACAGGTGGCAGGCCTTGCTCGGCACAGCAGGCCCACTTCAAAGGTTAAACATACAGCGGACCGCCCACTCTTTCTCTGCCGTTCTCCCAAGGGAGAGGGAGAGAGAGAGAGAGTGAAAGTGAGAAGAAGAGGACAAGATAAAAAGAGAAACAGAAGGAGAGAGATAAAGGGCAGTTCATGTGGGAGCATGCAGTATGGTATAGCATATACCTGGTGTCCACAGTTTGTTCCAACTCCCCAGTTATGCACACAGCTCACACTTCAAAGTGAGTCACGTATGAGTTAAAAGCATAAGTAAGAACAGAATGCCTACAGGGTTTTCCAGTTCAGTTACTTTTTGACTAAGTGTGACTAACAGCAGATGTGAACACAACAGCCCAGGCACCAGTGATCTTTAGCATATCACCAATCAACCGGTGTTCTGGGAATTTCACAAATGGATGAGAATAGCCTGACTCAGTCAAAGCTAGCAACGGCAAATAAATATCACCTCAGAGCAACAGCGATATGCAGAGCACCATGTCAGCACACCCAGCTTATCAGAAAGAGGAAGTTGAGGCTAATGTGGACTGAGGAATACCAAAACTGGATGTATCCACAGTGGAAAAATGTTGTCTAGATGGTGTAAATCTGGTGTAAACAAAAGAACCCACAGCTTTATCCTGTCTGGTATCAGTTGTGCTGTCTGCTGCCTCTGGTGCAACAGGCTGGGTAATGTTTCCTCAGCACTTAAGAGGCTGCTTGTTATCAAAAGAACATCATTTGAATACCACAGTCCATGTTCATAATCTTGCTCATCAGGTACATTGCTTCCAGGCCAGTCTCCCACTTTTCAAATGCACATCTGGTAGGATCATCCATCCGCATCCCACTGTGTAGACGCCTCGGGGATAAAGTGAAACGGGATGTTTTTAGTAAACGTGTACTGCTGAAACTTTAGCACACTCATGCACACACCTGATACTTCCCCCAATAAACTCTCGTCCATAAAATATGACCCTAAAGAGCCTCAAGAGTCACTATGATTGTCTTCTTGGCTATAAAATCCTTTGTAATCTCTACACAGGGCTGCAAATATGCGTGCGTATGTTTTAATATGTGAGCATGTGTGTATGTCTGCATTTGTTGTGTTGCCATGCCAACTTAGTGTGCATGAGGGGCCGCAGGTCACAGTGTTGGCGTGGCCTCATGTTGCCTATAAGCTGATAAGAGCCAAACAGAGGGGACGGTTATATGAATTCTCTCTCTCTCTCTCTCTCTCTCTTTCTCTCTCGCTCTCTCTGCGTCCAGCAGCCTGCCTGCTTCCAGCCTGTCTGGTGCCAAGACTCAGATTTCAGAATTTCCTTCTACAAGCCACATTTAGAGCAGCCAGCGTCCTCTCTCTCTCTCTCTCTCTCTCTCTCTCTCTCTCCCTCTCTGTGTGTGTGTGTGATTTTGTGCAACGTTCTCCTCTCACTGTCTGCCTCTCTGACCCCACCCCCCTGTTTTCAGCAAACACTGTCCTTCTGGTGCCGCTCTTTGCCTTTTCTGCATCTCTTGCTCGCTCTCTCTCTCCCACTCCATCCACCTAGCTCCAGTTCTTTGTTTATTTTATGGGACTTGACCTCTGCAGACAACCAATGCAGTGCATGTCGACTAATGTGAATGGTCATTTGTGGCTTTGTGTAATAAACACGATTAGACACACACTAACATGCAGCAGAGATGTATGTGTTCCCGTGGCAGTAAACTAACCCTGTGTGAGGAGTTTGGAAATGGGGGGGGGGGGGCTGTCAGCACCCAGCTGACCTAAGAGACCTTGTTACACTATGCTATGGGGTGGCATAGGATGAAGTTTGGGAGGCGAGTTGGAGCAGAGGCAAGGGCAAAAGGATAAAGGTGATGGGAAGGGAGATTAGAGGAAGGAAAGCAGAAGGAGGCAGGAGGAAGAAAACAGAAAAAGGTTACCTGAACGCAAAAGGGCATTGTTGTAAAATGTTCTGTCTGGTGCTGCTGTAGCTAATTTGGACAGCAATTCATGTAGCGTCTTTCTCTGGCACCTACATGCCCATGCACACACACACACACACACACACACACGCACACATAAACACGTCCCTGTAGGCTCCGCACTAAGCTTTAGACTCTTGTGTGTGCCTGTGTGTATGTTGTAAAGAAATGTTTACATGTTTATAGTTTAGATTAATTTAATGCATCTGTATTTACAGCCCCGGCTAAGAATGTGTCCCATTTGTCTCAGCAATGGCTGAACAATGAATTGTTTTATAGCCAAATAGTGATTTTGCTCATTTTCCCCTGAGTTGCATCAACAAATGCCAAGAACGTGTGCCACCACACGGCAGGCAGACACAGGGGCTGGATACGAAAACCAGACAGAGAGAGAGAGAAAAGTGGGAGAGGGCAAACAAAAATGGGAAACTCAACTGGTGATGGTGAGAAAGGGAAAAACATCCAATCCAAATTCTGACCAAATTGAGCCACCAGAACAGGACAGGTGTCCAGTTGCTGTGGAGACTTTCATTGCGAGCTCACCAAGATGCTCAGATTTGAATTTAGGAATCTAATCTTATTGACAGTTGAGTCCGACGTGTGTGTGGTCACTCCTGTGCTGTGGTCACTCCAACAGCTTGGATGGATTGATTCTTTCTTACAATGCTCACTGTGTCATTTACTGTATACATTGCAACATAAACAGGGAGTCGTCAGACTAAGCAACTTTTTCCACTCCGCTGTCAGTTTGCAAATTCACTTTGAAGTGTTTCTGAGTTTTCCCACTGCACGCCGCTGTTATGTGCAGACTTGTGGCTGCCTTTTAGCCTGCAAAAATCTCACCATTTCTACAATGCTGGGACCAATTTTTGTTTACATTTTCTTAAATCACAGGTCTTTCCCATCTTGAGGTTTAGTCGAACAGTATGTGATTGTCTAGACTCTGTCTGTGTATTTTATATGTAGTCTATGTGACTCACTGTCTGGAGGACTAAGCTGTTTTGGTAAACAAGCTGATATAACTAATAAAGCGGATGTTGTGTGTATGTGTGTTTGCAGCTTGGGGGTGTTGATTGTTTGTCGGGCTGATTCAGTCTCACTGTAGCAGGCTGGTTGTATTTGATGTGGGATTGATCGGGGGCCAAACATGGAGACTTTGGTTTCCCAGAACAATTGCTTCCTGTTTTCCAAACCTGGTAAAAGTGTAGGAAATTGTGTGTGTGTGTGTGTGTGTGTGTGTGTGTGGATCAGTGTGATGTCTTTGAACTTTGATGGCTGGTCACATATATAGATTATTGTAGCAGCGGTAGTCTTGGTCCAAAAGCAATACCTTGTAGGTGGTGAAGGTGTTGATGATAGAAGACATGTCTGGTATGTGTCACTTATGTAACTTCTATAACCAGCTTCTGTTGTCAGTTTTCTTTCAGTTTAAATGTTTGACCCATTCTTATGGCAGAATACATCATTTTTATGTGCCCTCCAAAACATTTGGGTAAGTTTGTGATTATATTCCTTAAGATCTTCATTAAATCAGACCCCATTGTTGATACTACCGGTGGTCAGCTCTTTTCAGCAATAGCCAATCAATGTATTTTCACTCATTAGCTACTCTTTAACTTCCATCCCCAAGATGGATTCAAATTGCCTACGAAAACACGAGGGCTTCGCAGGACACAATGCATGCATGTAATCCAGCATCGGCATTTACTGTTTAATCTCACTGATATCATCCTGACTGTTTGCGCTCCGTAATGCTGTATCAGAGCTGTATTACTGCGAACGCAAACCGAACATTTCCCTTGTGCTGCTAGGGTGGCTTTTATTGTGATGCAGTCACAGGAAACGCAATGTCAAATCAAATCACCCAATTACTGACAGCAGATCAGTGTGAAATGTCGCAGGGAGTGATGGAAGAAGAAGAAGAAGCTCCAAAGGTGTGTCAAAATCCTTCACGCATTCATTTCTCATCATCACACATTCTCTTTCACCCTGGGATGATTTTGTTTTGCTTTTTCCCTGTTTTTCTTTTTGTCTTCTGATTGTCTTTCATCTTTCTCTATGGTAGGGGGCATGTCATTGGGGAACGACATCCCGAATGACAACCTACCCCTCACGTGTAGGTTGCAGCATCTCTTTGAAAGTAAAGGCACAGACACACACGCGCATCCCACACCACGTTATACACTCCCTAATGTCGTCAGAGAGTGATGGGGCACTGTCCTGCTGACAGAAAAAAGTCATCTGTTCCATCTCAGGCAAATAACAATAAGCCTGGGGCTGGATTCCAATGGGCTTTCTCTTTGAAATGGGATACCGGCACACGCATTACAAATATATCTCTTGTTTTATCTTCCGGGCCAGGCCCATGGAAAAATTATTCCAAATACCTGCCGCGCTTTATCTGGAACCCTGGAATAGGTTAGGCCCAGCCGGGAACACGAGGATGTCTAAAATAAGGCCTCTATTACGGGATGGAGTGGAGATGGATGGGACAGAGCGGGAAGGGATGGGGATTGCGGGTATTTTAGGTGTATCGGCCCTGTGAAAAAGGGCTTGTTGCGGGGGCTCAGAGCTGCTTTAAAGTCTACTATGTGGGCCACCGTCAGCTGTTGTACGGACTGCATGTGCAGGGGGGAGGGGTTGTGTGTGTGCGTATGCGCGCTCGTGGGCTCACACGTCCATAGCGGAGCGGGAGTATAAATAACATTTTTCCTACAGATGTTCTCACCTTGACAAATTTGTTCTTGGCCTGTGTGATACTCCTTGGCATATGGCACGATGGTCCAACGTAGCACAACCTTTATTTACTTTTCTCAACCTCTCCCTGCCCCTGTTCAAAGCATCGCTTTTTAAGAACAACATTTACATTTGCGGTATTTAACTGATGCTGTTTTCCACAGTGACTGATAATAAGCAAGCATTTTTCAAGGACTTGAAAAGGACACATGGCTGGAGACAAACACGCTGAATGCTGCTGGACTTCAAATCATGGTCTTTTAATGATTAGGTCAGCAGAAAAGATGTTACTGCTCCCATTCAAATCAAATATGGTAATCATCTTTATCTCATTCCTGTCTCAAAAATGTGTGAACTGTCTTAGGGTTCATATCGACACATTTTTAATTTTCAAGAAACTGTATGAAAATATTGGAGCGAAGTATGGTGGACAAAGAGAACGTGGGAGAAATGAGAGGCAATAAGGAGATTAAGGGGAAAGAGCGAAAGGCAGAGAGCCCGGGGAAGAAACAGAGCAGAAAAACAGAGGGGGGAGAAGATGATAAGAAGAGCAACAAGTTCATAAGATGTTAAGAGGTGGACGGCGGAGGGCAGAACAGAAGGAGAGAAAGCTGCTGAAAGTGCATGCTTGAGGAATTCATTTATCTCTCTGCCGCCTCTTTGGTGGGACCCGTCATGGAGTCTATCACCCATCGCCTGTAGAGTCCTGCTGACATTTCCTTCAGCAGTTGAGTGTGTGTGAACACCACGTGCCAGACTTGTCCTAGGAACATGCTGTCATATACATAGTTCCCATGGCAGAATGGAGAGGAGCAGCATAGTCGTCATACCAGTGATGCCAAGACACCAGCGTCAAGAGATGCCGATCTTTTGAAACTCATCAGAAAGAGATGACGTTGCAGAGCAGCTCTGGCAAACCGGCTACCAGGCTGGCATCGCCGGTGCAGGGTGACTCATATGGCACCCGTGACTGGGAGCTGATAATGCCAACATGGTGCCCGTCTGGCAGATCAGTATAACTTATCAACATGCCATAGATCAGTAGTTCTCAGCCAGGTGTTAGGACCCCCCCTCCCACGGGGTTGAAGATAATTGTATGGGGTTGTGGTGTTAATGGGATTAAAAAGAAAGTTTTTGAACGATGTAAATATATTATTCCTTTCATAATCTTGTATTTTCTAGTTTGTGTCTTGTGATAATCCAAAAGCTAAAAAGGCTAAATAAGTCTTCAGCTGTTCACCTTTCTACATATGCACCCTTTGATGGGGGGGGGGGCATGAGTGGGCATTTATTTGCTTCAAGGTCCAAACATCTTGACAGCCACTGCCATGCATACTGTTACATCAACACTAGGCATTAAATGTGTTTCAGCAATTGATATGCGGAGCTGATATACAGTACAATGCGAGTCATGTAAGACCCCGAGGCCACAGCATTGCCACATTCAGCCCTGTGATTTCTGGTGCTAAGCACAAGTTATTGGTAAGGGTGTCAGTTGACCAAGTGGTTGGCCTTCCTTCCTTTCATGTTCTTTTTCTTTATCCCTCCACCATTACACAGCAGACGCGCGTTTTGACTTTTTAGTAATACAAATGTTAATTATTCAAATTGAATAAAGTCACGGGTGGTTTTATGGAGATAAGCAGGCAAGCTATGAAGAAGACAAGAGGAGAGGACTGTTTCTTTTAAGTGCTTAACTGTGCAGAGCTTTACTCGTCTTCTTCTTCTGGCCTGGTTGCACCTTAATATTTGTCTGTGGGTGCCGTGATCTTCAATGCGAGCAGTGATCAATCTTCACTGTGTGCCATGTATTGAATCAAATGTCAGATTTCTCTTTTCTTTCACCTACATTATCCCTCCTGTCTCTTTCTCACCCATCTCTCCTCCAGGGCTGACTCTGCCAAGATGGCGCAGCCCACGAGGGGGGACCAGGCCCACCAGCCGGCCCCAGCCCGCAAGTCGGCCAGCCTGTCCTCGCCAAGCGCGGCTCGCCGCCTATACCGCAACTTGTCTGGAAAGTTCCGTGTGGGCACCAACCCCCCTGCCCTGGAGGACAGTGTGGTGTCAGGACGGGGAGGAGACAAGGAGAGGCTGCGTAAAACCACCATAGTAAGTCAGACCGAGAAAGAGAAGGAAAAAATAATAAGCCCAGGAACGTTGTCTAAAAAAAGTCAGGGAAAGCATATAGACTTGGATAGTAAGAGAACCACAGGTAGTAACATCATACACCCATCTATCTAACTATTGTAGAGCAAGACAAAAAATATATTGTGGGAAAAGTTCTGTATTCGTACATGGCTGTGTGCACAGAGAGCGGGTTGGACATGAGTGCAATGTTCAACATGCTGAAATGCCTCGGGTATCACAGCGCAAGCTTTTGGAACTATTCATCTTTAACTTCACGTAAACTGTCTTTGTATCACAGTTCCAGAGTAACGAAGCGTTGTTTGAGGCAGTGGAGCACCAGGAGTTGGACTTGGTACAGCTGCTTCTGTCCCAGTACAGTCTGGAGGAGCTGGACCTCAACACCCCGAACAGTGAGGGCCTGCTGCCCCTCGATATTGCTATCATGACCAACAACGTGCCCATGGCCAAGCTGCTATTGCGAGCTGGTGCCAAGGAGAGCCCCCACTGTGAGTAGAGGAACACAGCATGCCTGTAGTGCTGGACCTGCCCAGTGACAACACCTACAGCCGGTGGTGTGCAATGTGCTAGTGACGCGATGAATACTGCGTTTAGCACACTTTCTGTGTAGTTGCATCTGATTTGGGAGAGAGTGGATACACACACTGTAGTATTATGCTCACTATAATGGGAGTTACAAATTAATTTCTTTATTTTACTGCACAGCACAAACAGCCACTTGCTGCAGTGTGTTCATGTAAAGGGAGGTCACGCAAGGTTGCTAAAAGTTCCTAATATGCCCATTGTTACGGACCATACAGTTGCACAAACAGAAATTATTCCTGTAGAAATGATCCAGAATCTCTTCTGGGGTCATCACAATGTCTCTGTGCTAATAAGAGCAATGTCATATCTTCAGTAATCTTGTATTTAATCATACTTTTCCTTGAACATTATGACAGCTCAGCACTTTTGTTAGTAGAACTTTGGCTTGCCTACAGGTGAATCACACCATAGCAAATGCTATCTTGGCTTTGAGCAGGAAGCAGTTTGACTCGCCTGACCCTTTAGCCAGTGAAATATTGTGTGATATGTGGAACGACCAAACGTTAGTTGATGTCTGCAAATCACAACATGTGTCCTTTACAAGCCAATGATGGGAGTGGGCCAAAACCACAAATATCATTTTCTGACAGATCTGTAATAATTTTTTTCCCATGTGGATTTCAGCCTTTTAGAATAGCTCAGTACTGATACCACACATGGTTTGTTTGGGCTTCAGGAGCCACTCTGGGAATCATCAACTGTCATTGTGGAAGCCAAAGCCGCTGTCACGACAACATCAGCTGCCACAAAAGCATCCACGGGTGTTGCCCAAAGCAACGACGCACACATAAGACATAACACAATCTCTTATCTTGCATACCAGTGATGCATTCATTCACACACTATTGACAACCTCACACATCTCGTTCTGTTTTCTGCTGGCAGTGAAAACATATTAAAGGCGATGAAGGGGTGGTAATAATGATGCAATATTAGTCATCTTCGTAAGCACTTTTCACTGTCTGTGATCTGCTGAGCCTCTGCTCCGTCCCTCTGTTAATGATTAGAACTCGCCAGTAAGGCTCCTAGGCTGTTTGTGTTTGTACTTGTGCGCCACATACATACACACACACACGCACGCACACACACGCTTCTCCAGAGCTGAGCCAGACGTCTTACAAAGGTATCATTAAATTGAAAACACTTGAATGGAAAGTGATGTTTACTGAAGTTTGCTCTTTGATTGTGCTCTCACTTTGGAACTCAAATAACTCACCAGAGAGAGAGAGAGAGAGAGAGAGAGTGTCTGTGTGTGTGTCTGTGTGTGTGTGTGTGTGTGTGTGTGTGTGTGTGTGTGCGAGAACAGCACATAAGGAAAGTAAAGGCTCGCCTTCTATTTTATAAACATGTATTAATCAAACTCCATCTGAGGAGAATTGACATCAGAGGCGCTGCAGACTTTTCCTTGCGCTTTGAAAGGAATTGATTCTGATGCTTATTGATATTGCCATGCTTGTGTGGTTACCAGAGAAACAGACAAAGGGAAGACAAAGACAATCAAACAAATTCTCTAAAGCAACTTCATATTCACATTATAAATCCCTCGGCAGGACAAAGCCACTTTAATGTGCTGTAGAGGATCCCAGCCTTGATGTGAAATAAGGACAAATCAAGACACACGTACACACTAGTGACAGCATCTGGACTAGTTTCAAGGCCTGGAAGGGCTACAAATGTAAATCAAAATGGACCTTCACCAGTTATTTCCATCTGCCCAAGAGACCAAGGCTCCTTAGTAATAATCCTAACTTAAGCCCTAACCCTAACCTTAAAACTCATCCCCCGAACAGTGCACTACCTGTTTTAAAAGTGACAAACGGCCTTTAAGCCTTCACACAAGTGGCTGAAGAGAACAACAAAACTAACACCCAGAAGAGACACTCAGATTCAAAGAGAAGCTCACAGCCGCCGAGGAGACATGGAGAGAGCCGCAGAATTAAACACCCAGATGGACATTTTGACACGGAGCTTTAGACTTACTGTCAACAGTGGAATCTAACGCTCAACAGTGGAATCTACAATGAACAAACACAGACCACACAGACTAAACACAGACACACACCAGTCCCAAACACTCCCAAGAATGACCAGCCACCAAAGAAGAAGCACAGTATGCTACTGTCCTTTGTGACCTTAACGGTTTTACGTTACCTGTTCTATACTTTTGTTTAGACTGACCTGTACACGCCGTGCAATTGGATTTGAATCTTTGATCGTTGTGTTATGCCACCACCGGCCACTATCACAAACCGCACTGCACTGCCTCGATTTGAATAGTTTCACTGGGTGTTACATCTCATCTACTATGTGCGATGTGTTTTTTTGTGAACATCATTGGTCACGTTGTTTTAGCAACACCCTATTTCTTTTCAGAAAAACATTCCTCTGATGGAGGCTGCGTGAGGCTGCGCTATATGATAGAAATAGATCAGTTATACCAAATGTTTTCCCCACGTTTTGCAGAAAAATTGGTTTTACAATGGCAGTTTAAAGTAATGCCTATGCACGTTCCCACCATTTTGTGTTCCCCTACAACCGCATATGAAGAGTACGCCTCCCTCTCTTGCCCCTCTCACTTTCATTGCTGCATTTTCACTGTCATTTTATAGGTGATGTCATCCCTAAAGAGGGATTACTTAGTTAAGTGGAGTTTATTGAGGAATCTGCTGCAGCATTTTGGCAAACAAAGCCATTAAAAAGAGCGGCCTGCAAAAGCAATTTGCAACAATGCAGGCAGAGGGTTTCTTGCAATATCAGTACAGCCATTGTTGAGGCACTTGATACAAGTAAACACAATATTCACTTCTCTAAATGAGCTGGTAAATAGATGTTGTGATGATGAACACATGTTTTGTTGTTGACGTAATGCTCGTACGGGAGAATTCTCTTTTAATTAAGAATGTTCACTGTCGTCTGTTCACAGTGTTTTGTGTTTACTCTTTTGAATCTTGGCTGGAAAAAGAGCCCACTCAGAGTTATAGTCCAGCATTGCTCAGCTTTGAGCTGCATTTACCAACTGCCTTTTTTACGTGTGAATATAAAAGCATTTTTATGGATGCCAGAGTAGTTTTGAAATCGGGGAGTCACTTTAATATGTGCCTAAGTGTAACGAAGCTCCTCTTCTAATACAATATGCGTGCGATGACTGTTTTCTCTCTCTCACTGTTCCTCCCATGCGTTTCTTAGTTGTGAGTCTGGAGGGCCGAGCAGTGCACTTGGCCACATTGGTGCAGGAGGCTGAGCAGCGAGTGTCTGAGCTTCGGCCCCAGGTTGGAAGCGAGGGCCCTGGTGAACGGGAGGGATCTGACCGGGAGAGGCAACTTAAGGCTTGGGAGTGGAGGCTCCGGCTCTTCCAACGCATGCAGACGGGCTTCGAGCATGCTAGTAAGGCTTCAGGATGACTGCGATGGTTGTGTGTGCTGAACAGTTGAGGGAAGTTAGCTGTCTTTGGTTTTCATTTTTGCACCCTTTCTCTCTGCTGGCATTCTGTCTGGGCTGAGTTAATGGCTTCCACACCGGAAAGCCTAGCGAACAGCTCCGTGTGTGTGTGTGTGTGTGTGCAAACATAACATGCCTGTATTCCTGCTTTAATTTTTTATAGGCGTTTCGTGACACGCTTAGTGGCCGGGTAGACAGCCACCCCCCGAAAGCAAACGCACTCACACGCACACACTCCTCCCTTCCACCCAAACCAATCTGCACTTTGATGCAAGAAAAGGAGCATTCCCCTCTTTGTAAATGCACTTACTCATGTAGTTTCATTGTGAACATTATACACATGTCAAAATGATGTTTATGTAATTGCATTAACAATCACAATCAATGACGTCGTCGGTCCTTCTCGGTGCTGATTGAGTTGACGTTAATTTGTGAAGATGGTAGATTACAGCTGCATCCTTCACTGACTGTAAATTGCTTCAATTTCATAAACATGCATTACTTGACACAAACTCTTCCCACTTCTGAAACTGAACAAGTCATTGTGCAACAGAGCAGGAAGACTAAATGGTGTCATTACAGTTATCTGCAAATTATATGTGCTTGCACCTTTATAATGGTTATAATATGCAGTGTAGGATCTGTCTGCTTGTGTCTCTCTCTCTATTTACTTGCCATCTTTTTGTCTGTCTGCCTGCCTGCCTACCCAGACCCTCCAGATGCTCCCAGTGCAGCTCGGCTGTCTGTCAGCAGCAGCACCAGTCTAAGGGTGGACTTCCAGGAACCCCTCTGTGTCAACTCTGCTGTGGTTACCAAGTTTAAAGGTCAGCCATCATGCCCGTCCCACTGCTTCATTTAGGTCCAACCACTCAGTATGACAATATGTAAAGATCTGGTGCTAAATGAGATGCCAAATAATGTCTTTTATTTATATTTTTGTCGTTGTGTATGTGTTTGTGTGTATTGGCAGTGAGCTGGAGCAGTGCTCCTTCATTCAGTCCTTTGCTGGGTGAGATGGTGGTGGAGGACACCACTCTGCTGGAGTGCTGCATCACTGGACTCACTTCCGTAAGTTCTACCAGAATCTCTCCACCACGTATTTAATGGTCTGAACTGTTGAATCAGTTTTTCAGTATGATCATTCAGGAATAATCCAGAATAACAGAACAAATTGTCTTATACGTGATGCTGTCAATGTTATTTGAGCGTCTCCTGGATAGAACATCTATCCATGTTTATTTATCCTCCCCTGCACACCTGCACATCACACCAGTTTCCTCTGTTCCCACCTTTGTCTCTAGGGATTACCAGATAAAAAGGATACAACCATGCATTATCTGGTAGTTTATGGGTGACAAAGCAACACAAAGAGCCACTAAGCTCTAGCTTCTCCAGCTGTTGGTGCTGACCATTAAATTTTTAGAAGCTATTCACCCACATGAAGGCCCCTGATATTATTTACACGTGAGCTTGAGTTGTCAGCTTGGGCGACATTTGGAGGCATTTCGCAAGTTCTTTATTACATACATCAAACTCCATACACAAGTTGTAGTCACCATCAATCCCAAAAGTTGGGGGTGAAAGACTTATGGCCCTGCTAAAAACACAGTTTATTTGTTATTTGTTGAATGTCTTGGCTGCTGACCATTCATAAGCAACAGTTGCAAAACAGCCTCCAAAATGATCAAAAGAGCAGCTTGGTGGCCTGCCACCTGATTTATGCTTGGCATTTTTAAGCGGGCATGTAGACAAATGGACGCTCCACTGGTTGTTTGTTATTGTGTGATTGAAATCCCTTTTAAGACCCCTGCTGCCAGCCAAAGCTCACTCCTGTCACATGACAGGGGTCAAGGCGAGGTCAGGAAGTGTCGGCGGCTGGTTTGATTGATCTGGCTGCGAAAGGAGAGACAGAGGCCTGCTGTCTGCACTGGGCACAGAGACAGACAGAGCATCTAGATAGACCCTCCACACACACACACACACACGCACACACACACACATTGAAGCGAAGAATTAGCAAGAGACACACATATGCACTGAACCACACACATACATGGTTTTTGTATGTGAATTTGCCTTAACTGTCATGTGTCCTGTCCTTACAGGGGGCGTATTACTATGTTCATGTGTCAGCCTATAACATGAAGGGCTGGGGGCCTCCACTAGTTTCCACCCCTGCCTGCGCTGCACCCTCCAGTAAGTCTCCTTTGTGTGTATGCATAATGTGTATGTTCGTGCATGAGCCTAAATTTTACATAAAGCAAAACATAAAACTTCTAGTGAACAGTCAAACCCTGAAGGGTTTTGGCTGGCCTCACTAAATTAACACCGCTGCAAAACAGTTTTCACACATGACTAAGCTGCAGGATGTGTGTATGTGTGTGTCTCTCATAGCATTCCCACACATAAAGGGACTTGCATCATTTCACGTCCATTCAATCGATTTGGTTATTCCAACGTCATTCGCTGTTGCTTTGACATCATCAGGGGGGTGACAGCTGGACTCTCCTCGGCCAGCAGGCTGGGTGGGTTTCGGGACCCCCTCTGCAGACGTCAGTGTAACCATAGCCTGGGGATGGTGTTTGGGGCTGGCTGGCAGAAGAAGCTGCCCGGGTTCAGCCAAGAAGTTAACCGTGAAGTCATGTGCAACAACAGCTGAGGTGTTGACTCACCACAGCATCTCTGACCCTCTATCTATCTATCCATCTATCTATCTATCTATCTATCTATCTATCTATCTATCTATCTATCTATATTTGAGGTTTTTCTAACAAGTTACAAAGGACAGATTAAGGACTTGAAAATAGTTTTTTTTTTGTATATTGTGTATTATGTTTGGGTAAATAGGATAAGATTACATTTGTTGCCTTGTAAATGTATGTTTTGTGTGCAGCATGTAAAGTCTGTACATTTGGTACATACCTACTGTAAGAGAGGGAACATAGGTACTGTGAATGTGTGTGTTGGCACACTTGGGGCACATCTGGGGAACACATGAACATATTTGTCCTCATCAGCACGCCGTGTTTTTCAGCAAGTGTGTGTGTGTGTATGTGCGTCTTCACTTTAGGAGACTGGGCTTTCCCTCTCTTTTTTCTTCTGTCCACCTCCCTCCCTCCCTCCCTCCCTCTCTCAGAGCTAATTTCGATGTTGCGTGTTTGTGTTTTCCATTTGGGCCTACCACTGGAAATATTTGCATGTCTGTGCTGTAGCACGCGGCGCGGCCCCAACAGTGGGGGCCTTATACCGGGCCGTGGACGCCCATTAAAGGGCCCGCTTGTCCTGTCGGGACAGGCACCTTTCCGGGAATAGAGCTCACCGTGTTTCAGCCCCACGCACCCTCCGGGGGGCTCCAGGAGAGGGAGTTGGGGTGGGGGTGATGGGGGGTGGGTGGTGGTTGATGGCTGTAGGGGGGTGGGGGCGTTTATTGCTGACACATCCTCCAGTGAGCAAGCAAGGATGCTGGCTTAATAACACAGTAGGCAGAAGGTGCTGAAGGATCGTTTTCTGCAGAGCTGGTCATCTATGAGGAGGGAAGGGAAAGTGTGTGTTTGTACTGTAATACTGTGTACAGTAAGTAGGCTTTCAATGTTTGTAGGATGGAGTATTTGATTGGAGAAACAAGGAACACAAAAAACACAGAGGAATAGAAACAGTCAGAGATTTATCACTACATTGAGAGTCTTTTGCTTTCGGAGGCGTAGTGGGATGTGTGGTGTGTTAGTGTCCTCACTTGTGTGTATGTGTGTGTGCACGTGTGTACATACTAACTGTTCTCATACATACTGGTGCTCAGCAGGTCTGTCTGTCAACCAACCACAGCTTTCTCACACTGGGGTGGGTGCTGTTTCCTATAGTGCACACACTAGGCCTGCTGAGATGCAGGCCGTCTCACACACCTCACACTCCTACTATTGGAAGCCTCAGGAAAAGAGCCAGGCCAAGAATGTTTAGGGTCCCAAACAGAATTTGATGACACACACATCAGTGGGATGTGTGTGTCATCACTGTATGTTCATAGATAGTGAAAGTGTCCCATCAGCCAAGTATAATCTAGATGACTGCTATTTAAATTGGATTAAACTCACTAAAAGAAAGAAAATTTGAAGTATTAACCTGTATTTTAAGCATTTGATAACGTCCTGGGAGCTTTCTCCTGAGTAGTGTGTTTGTGTATATATACATATACTGTGTGTATATATATATATATATATATATATATATATATAATACAGTACAATACAATACAATACAATACAGTATATATTTCAATAATATATAAAGGGGATGTCTGTCTTTGTTTCAGTTGTGTTCAAACTGCCATTTGGGAATGTTACAAGTTTTGAACCATTGTTACATACATACATAAGACTATACTTAATACCTGATGTACCTAAATACCTATTTTACAGGACCAATCACACAGCAGGAAGTCATATATGTCAGCTCATCTCTGCAAACGGGTTAAAAATGTCTTTAAATTATATTGACTAAATCCTGGCTACCGTAGATGATATTGGAAATCTAACTATTATAGTAAATCTAAAGTAAGTCTGACATCGGTGCTTTGAGCTAAATGCTAATGTAAGTATGCTAATATGTTCACAATGTTAACAAGCTAATGTTTAGCAGGTAAATTGTTTATCATGTTCGCCATCTAAGTTTTGCAGGTTAGCGTGCTAACATTTAAACACAAAGCACAGCTGAAGCTGATGGGAATATTTTGAGTGTTCTGAGAGTATCAAAGTATTGGACAAATTACAATTTTTGACATGATGATAGCACGACATGAAAGGTTAAGAGTTAAACAAAGTAATTACAATTCAACACGAGGGGAACATGAATGTACCAAACTTCATGACAGTCAACAGACCGATATTGCCATCGATAGATCCATGCCACTAGCATGGCTATAAATACATTTGTCTTGCAACTAGGACATTACATTTAATAAGCTTTTCAGACTTGGATCACCTTCATTTCATCATCTTTCCTTCTCCACCATTAATGTACAGTATAGTTCTAGAGACCGATCTAGAGATTCTAAACCAGCACTATGAATCTTGGTACATTGCATGGTTACTTTTCTAATGCTGTCTTTCTTACCTCTGTCTGCAGGTTGGAGGGATATCGATGGCCGTGCCCCACGTCAGAGAGGCCAGAAGGAGGCACTAGACCAGCTACTTGGACAGATAAAAGAAGCTCACCGCCACTGTGTCTGCCATGGTATCAACAACTTTTTGATCGATTTGTTTTCCTAAAAGACTGAACAGTAATATGAGAGCTTTAACGGTTTGCGTGGTTGACCCCTGGTGAAACCCAAACCTCCAAACCTGGTAGTGATAGTGACTTGATGGACGCATTGAACTACACATGAGCATATGTTATATCGTACACGATGTTTTAAACTACCATTAAGTTAAAATATGGAAAAGCACATTCTTTTAGGTAGAATAACAACTTGAAACCACATGACCACAAATACACTTGACCCTAACCTTAGGATCAGTATTTAGTACCGATATCAGTTCACGTTGAAGTGAAATGCCCCCAGAGCTGTGGCATGAGCTTCTGACACTAACCTGAGCTTCTGTCGTTTTCACTACGCCCGTTACGTTTTAAACAAACACGTCTGAATTTCTAGCCACCGTCTAGTTCATGTTTCAGAAATATTCTCGGAGTACACAAACACGAACATGAGCGATGGACGCTTCGACTCGCAGGTGCAACACATCTCACGAACTGCTATGTTTCATCTCACCTTGACAGACACTTTACAATCTCAAGCATGACAAGTACTTCAGGGGCCGTACACCCTAAGACGGCGTGCCACCTCAAAAATAATACCCTCCCCTCTGTCACAAGAACCCCCCACCCCCCACCCCCCTTATACATCTTTCCATGACTCAGCCCTTCCTCTGCTGAATACCTCTCTCTCTGTGACAAAATGCAGATCAGCTTCTCTCACACTCAGGCTGTTTATATCCCCAAACACTGCCGGCTGTAAGCTGGTCCCATAAGTGTCAAAACCTGTCCACACTGACTCTTTTACATGACGGCAAACTGCATTTAGCATTGAGCAAGTTGTCTCTCTTTTTCTCGCACACCCACATCCCCAAACACACTCACCCACTTACTATTGTCCACTGTGGCCAGACCATATTTGCAATAAGGCGAGAGGCAATATAATAGCCAGTATTGAGTGGCTCTTGGTTCTTCAGACGGCGACTGATTGAGCTGGAGAGTTCAGGCACGGTAGCCAAGGTGGCGTGTCCCGGGGTCATGTTTGTTATTCCTGTAAGAGACGAGTCCTGGGCTGAAGTTGGGAGAGGGCATAAATTAACACTGACTACTGCTGCCTGCCCCCTCCACCCCCCACAGTCCGCCAGTCATCTGTCTACTGTCCATACATACAGTATGTACACATTAAGATAGACAGGCACATACATAGACACACATGTACATGAACGGACACAAATATTCAAGTGCATGCTCTCTCTCTTTCAACTCTTGACTCTCTCCCACATGTCCATGTATGCACCCCCCATCGCAGCCCGGCTTATAGCCCACGCCACGTTCTCCCTCTTGTCCAAACACTATTAATTAAACTGTGAAAGAGGCCTTGACTAACACAGGCTGCCCAGCAGTCGGCCCTACTTGTCTGTCTTACTCAGTGTCAAACAGGGACTGAGGCCAGCAGGACTGGAGCTGAACAGACTCGCAAGTAAAGAGAAATTTGGGGAGGTGAGAGGGGTCGAGGGGCTCTGTTTTTTCTCCTTACTCCACCTCGACTCGTCCACCTGAAGAGAAAATTTGTTCTTTTCGGGTACTGAATGGGGGGATTTATTGACTTTAAGTGGCCTGGGGCTGGAGTAAGATCACCTGGGAGGGGAGGAGAGGGAATCTGTGAAGGTTTTGGGACTCGGGGTTTCTAATGAGTTGGGAGGTACGTTATCTCACCAACAGGCGCCCACACAAACACACACACACACATACATATATACACACAGCTCCCTCTCTCGCCTCCAAGCCCCTCCAGGCCCACTAAAAATAAACACGTCCCTACAGACTTAACCTCCCTGTCAGTGAGTGGCAAAGGGTTAAAACACATACAGACACACACACAAATTACTACAGCTCCTTGGCTCCACTCATATGGCTGTAGCTCAAGACATGCCATGCTCCAGCAGCTATAGTATATGCAGGTAAACACACACACACATACATATACACACAGTTAGTGTCCCCCTGGGACCTGAGAACTAGTGGTTCCCTCAAGGCCCATAGTCTGCTGTTGGCAGCCAGCATGACTGTCAAATGGTCCCGCGCCACTGGAGCGCATGAAATGTCGAAAAACATTCCACTCCGACCGTGTTGTTGGACGTGTCAGGTTGGATGTTAATTAGGTAACGACCTGCCACTGGAAGAGATGTTTCTAGAGTTTGTCAGGTATTCATTGGTGTTAGCAAGAAAATCATACAACCAATCAGAGTCGTGCCACACATTCTCACAAGTGCTCCGACTGCTTATTCTGTTTCTCTGGAATTAACAAAAGTCTTTCTCTTTTCTCTGTCTTGTCCACACAGAACAGTGCAAAGCTCCACAACAAGGGAGGAAGCACTCGGTATCCAAAAGCCTGCGCCACCTCTTCCAGCCCACCAGCAAATTTGTTAAAAGCTTGAAAAGGTTTGTCCCTGAACTGCGATGTAAAAGTGGTTGACCTCAACGTTAACGTCAAAGACTTAATATGAAAGTAATTGCAATTACTATGTGTATGGAAGAGTTAATGTTTAATTTGTCAGTTTACATATATTTTCATGCAATGTGGAGAGAACACATAACATCCATTGTATAGTCATTTTGATATTTTCTTACTTTGAGAATGCACACAGAGCTTTGTGTTAGCTTTATTCACAAATGTCTTTTCACATTTATTCACCAAACATTTCTGGCTATCACCAACACCAACGCAAGTATGCCTGATGTACTGGAGAAGAGCTGTGCGATGTGTGATTTTAATATTTTCCCATTCATTGCTGTAGTGTTTCTTCTGTAACACCTGTATATTTTCTATGTTACTTTCCAGAGGTCTCTATCTGACATCCATATTCTATAGAGATGACAATGTGTTGGTGACTCCAGAGGACCAGATTCCTATTGTGGAGGTTGAGGATTCCTACTCCAGCTCCCTCATGCAGGACTTCCTCTGGTTTACTAAGGTAGGTAGGTAGGTAGACAGACAGGATAAGAGCGAGAAAGAAACTTATCACAACAAACTGATATATTTCTCAGACAAAGTGGATATCAGAGTTAATTAACTAATAAACAGGAATTATTTATTTTCATAATAAGATTATGTTAAAAATGGGTTTTGTTTAGCCATTTACATGGACACTTACTAAATTTTTAATGTTATTCGTCGGTTATCAATACACATTAATACAAATGCTAACAAATAAATAGACCATAAGCTGATGTTCTGCTGCCGGATGCGTTTGAAAAGCCTTTTGTATGTGTGCATCCAATCCATGTGCCAGGTATCCTATCTATGGGAGGAGATTCCCTGGCTGCAGCAGTGTCTCAGTCCTTCCCAGTCGTCCTGTTCCTGTACTCTGCAGACGCGCCTCAAGATGCTGCAGGCCGTCTCCCAGCTACAGGTAGCGCAATGCTCAGTAGACTTGTCCTAAATATCATAAATAATGTCATGGTCTGACACATTTTATTTATGCGTTTGTCCCTCTGCTTTAAACAGAGAGGAAATCACTGAACAGCAGTACAATTATTATCTGATGTCTTTCCTCAGGAAATGCTGGGAACTCAGGACCTTGGTCAGGTGTATTTTGAACCAATCAAAGACAAGCATGGTAACGCCCTGCTGGTGCTCCTGAAGGACATGAATGCCTGTCCCAACCTGGATGGGGTTCGCTGGACGCAGCTTTGCAAACTCCAGCTCCAACGCAAGTCCATCTCGTCCCCCGATGAGCCCACTGCCTTGGACATGCTTCTCATCACACTCCACGTGAGTCCTACAGGAATAGACGGGCAGTTATTGGAAGTTAGTTCAGTTGTGGAAAACTGGTTATTTTTGCTTTTGTTTTGGAGACAGGCTGCTTCCACATCAGTCAGGCATGGTAGGAGGGTTTGTCAGCAGTGGTTGTGGTTTTTATCAGACTCATTCTTTGTTTGTTTTTTCTTACCCGGAGATTTAGCAAGATGAAACAGTGTCGTGCACTTTGTCAACAACAAAATGCCCCCAAAAGCACTGCAAAACATGTATTTATTGGTATCGCTCTAATGTTTTCAGACTCTCTTTCACAGAAAACCAGTAAACACGAGGCTGCGTGGCTCAAACAATAGGACTGTAAATTGAAATGTGCTTTCAATTATGAGCGCTGCTTGTGCAGACACTCTTCATTTAGACAAACATTAATCATCTTGACTCTCCTCTTCCATTTGTCACCTTATTTGTAAGGGCACACACTCAATTGACTTGCCATCAAATGAATTAAAATGCCATTTCAGGTCAAATCTTGGACCCATGCCAACCCAGCATGAATATTAATCATTTCAGAGTCACTTTTAAAACCTGCTCATTCAGCCTGTGGAAATTGTAAAGTTACATTTGAATTTCAGGACTTTGGGCATGATGATGATGATAATCTAGCTAATTGTTGTTGCTTTGTAACTAATTCTGTGTGGCTGTTTGGTTCAGAAAGACCACAATCTGGACCTAGACCACAAGTTGATTTTGTCTATATAGCCTGGTAAACTTGATACCATTGTTGCAATGCTGTTTTGTCTCCACTGTAAGCTGGTTTGGCCTTGTGGTTCCAAAACAATGGTGGAGACTCCCTTTGTCAAAACCACATTTCACTGAAATATTTGTTTTGTGGCCAGTTATGAACAAATTGTACGATGAAATACATAAAAATGTGCTGATGGGCTATTTGCAGTGCTTACTTCCACTTTAAACATGTTGGAACAACTTCAGACTGAAGTCTCTCAAGGACTAACAACAGCAAAACATGAAAACAACATAATTTATACGAATGTGAGGATGCTTAGAGAGACAAAATTAGAATCAGTGCCACCACTCAATCAACCCCAGTCAACACTACCATACTGTCCACCTGCTGTTCCCAGGAGAAGCTGGCGTATCACAGGCGGAGCAGGAAGATGTTGTCTCCAGGCTTATACCTGGGCTACCTGAAGCTGTGTACATCAGTGGAGCAGATCAGAGCGCTGGTGCCCCAGAAACTCCCCAACGTCCTCTGTCACACCAAAATTCGGGACAACAGCAACGTGTCCAGGTGCGGATCATGTGTTAATGTCTTAATGTGGGTCAGTGTATGTGGGTTTGGGATGCACCGCTCATAGCCTTCCTGTGAGTGTGCGTTCTACATGTGTGTTGCTTCAGAGAGGAGTGGCAGTGGCTGCAGGCTCTCAGCTCTCTGGAGGAGTCGTTGGAAATGGACCATGAAGTACAGAGTGCTCCACATCGCCTCCTACAGGACCTGCGCAGGGCCATCAAGGACCTGATGGCACACATCAATGTCCCTGGCAATCAGGTCAGGGTTAGGCCAGAGTCAACTGTGTAACATTGCCCATAAGGTTCTGTAGTGAGATTTGCAACCATTTCTTCACCAAATGCAAAATAAATTGTATGACTGATTTTGACTGATACCTCAAAAGATATCCAGCCAAGTTCCAGAGGCAGGCAGTAGCAAGCGCTCAAAGAAATGAAAACGGTTCCAATGGACAATCAGCCAGTTATGGTTAGACCACTAATTCAACATGATTTCTGTAAAAGAACATGGTTGGGATTCCAGCACAATGGCAATCATTGTCCATTTGGCTTTAGCCTTTTACCACCCACTGTTCCAGCTAGCGCTACATAAAGAATGTTACAGACAAATATGGCTTTAGCCATTCTTTCACTTTTGATTTTGAGGTCACTAGTGATATGAAATAACCCCAAACTACAGCAAAACATGCAGTTACTATATTGCTTACTTCTCATTTCACTATTGCAGCTGGAGCCTCTGGTTCTACTGTCAAGATACTTGAGTGAGTGACTTCATGGTGGCCTAGCCGTCTATGATCCGTATCCTGTAACTGTGTACTTTCTGTGGTTTGAGTGCAACCAGGGACTCACCCTTTACTTCTACCTATCAAATAAAAGCTTAAGTGGTTTGAAAAATATTTACATTTTAAATGATAAAAAGGAGCTCTCAAGCTAATGATGTTGATAATGGTAAAAAGAACATAGCATACATATTAAAATGAAAGACTAAGCTTGAAGTGGACAAGATGTCAGTATTCTGCCACTGCTTTAAGGTTAGACTCAACCTAAACGTTCATATGTTCCTATGTGTTATCACCTGTCTCTGTGTGTCCAGGCACAGGACTTCCGTATCTATAACCAGGAAGTGTTGGAGTTTGGTGAGCAAGTGTCCTTCCTGCTCCTCCTGCCACCTTCAGATGAGGTGTGCACAGCTCCTGGACAGAATAACCCATACTCCCCCCGCTCCGGCTTCCTCACCCTGCCCCTGCAGATCTTTGAACTGGGTCAGTGTATCAAAATTTAAGGGGTTCATGAGCACACACGTTTTGCATTATATAAAAGAAATATTTGACACCAACTGCGGTTTCCACATCTATGTTTCTATGTGTTTCTATATTTACTGGCACAGCATTTTACATTCTAGTTTCTTGTGGGATTCCCTTTCTCCCACAGTCCACTTTAATGCCTATTGCCCCAGTTTCATCGGCCAGTACTGCAGAGTGTCAGCTTTGCTGGAGCTGGAGTCCCTCATGTCCCAGCAGGCGCTAAGGGAGGCCTTCTCTGAGGCCGAGCTCCTTGCTGCTAAGAAGAAACACCAGCAGGTCCAGGAACACATGCAGGTAAGACAGAGACCGTACTCAGGCACCAATAATACATTTGATTGTTACTGAGATTGAGAAACTATTATGATCTTGATGACTGTACACAACAGCAAATGGAGGAGGTGTGGCGTGATGCGAGGTGGATCATGGATGCCTTGCAGTACGCCCGCTACAAGCAGCCAACGGGAGGCATCTTCATAAGCTGGATCATTGACTTCTCCAAGGAAGTGATGCCCAACAAACCTCCCTCCACCTCTTCTCAGCCAGACTTCATGCCCTCCCCCATGCCTTCACCCGAGGCCTGCCGCAAGCACTCAGGTCAGAATCAACTCTTACATCAGCAACATGCGGTTATATGATACTGTTAGACTATGGGATTTCATCAATAAGTACCTTTTCTAACATTCTACAGATTTTGCTGGGCTCTCAGACGAGGAGGGTTCCTCTGAGGTCTTCCTCACCACAGACAGTGACTACGACTCCAGCCGGGCCCAGAGTCCCCGTGAGCTGGACCTGTTGCCCCCGTCACCCCTCTCATCCTCCGCGCCGCTGGAGCCTCGTGGTTTCCTGCGTAGTGACGGGAGCTACTCAGGAGGAGGGATGTGTGGGGGTGAACGCGGAGGCGGAGCGCTAAGGGATTCCACGCCAGATGTCCTCCAGGCATCAGAGCCGCAGCACGGGAGAGAAGGTGAGCGGTGTGGCGGAAAGGGAGGAGTTCGGTGTGGAGGAGAAAGACGAAGAGTGGCACCGGAGCTGTTTGACAGTGACTTTATACTGCCTAGCAGGCAGATCGAGCTGTTGCACATCACAGAAAAGAGGCAGGCCTTCTGTGTGAGAACCAGCAGCCTGGAGTTCCCATCCACCACCTCAGCCCACCACCAGCCTTACTGCTGCCACACTAACTGCGCCTCGCCCTCCACCTCCCCACAGCAAAGATGGCACAGGCCCTCGTCGGTGGAGCGCTGTTGCTCGGCTGAGCGCTGCTTACCGCAACTTCCACCAGCGCGTACGTTATCGGAGGACAGCGGCACACAGAGACTCTCCTCACCATCACCTGCTGCCCTCAGGAAAGGCTGTCACGCCACACTCAGAGTGTACCCGCAGTACCGCACAGGCCTGCCAAAGGAGACCAGTGTTAAGGTATAGATGTGTTTTGACTTATTGACGCAATTCACCTTTAAACTGCTGCTGCGTTCGCGACAGGCTCGCAAAAGCTGAATGATATCTTCTCCTCCTGCGTTTCAGCTTTGTGTAACTCCAGGAACATCAGCGGGGGAGATGGTCCAGCTGGTGGTGCAGGAGATGAACGTTGTGTCTCGGCGCATGCTCGGCAGCAGCGGAGGCGATGGTGAACCGGAGCAGTGTGTGTACTACAGTCCTGAACAGTTGAATCACTTTGGCCTCATGCTGGTTGTGGACAATAGAGAAAAGTGGCTTCAGGATGATTTCTGTCCTCTGGAGCTCCAAAACCCCTGGCTGAGGGGCAAACTGTGCGTTCGCATTAAGGAGTATTCACCATTAGCACTCAAACACAGCCGGGCCACCACAGTGTGATGCTTCCAGGACAGAGAATGAAATAAAGAAAACAAATTCATTCTATGTGCCGATTCTCTTTCGATAAATATGTACTGAAATTAAGGAACTGTTGCATTTGTACAAACAGGCTCCTAAACTGTAGGAGCTAAACTCTACACTATTTTCTCTCACACGGTGGTGTTACAGTCCACAACTGCAGCTATAAGATATTGTCATATTTTCTGCTGTGTTCTTGTTATCTGAAAGGCTTCTGTTTCCATGAAATGTGTTCTCCCTTACATAGGACCTTTTTTTTTTTTTTAATAAACATCAGAGACCCTCATATGGACATTAAATGAACAATAACAAAGTGGAACAAAGAGAAAAGAGTTTTTTGCACTGTCAGAAATCATTGGGAAAAAGATTGTGACGCTGAGCAAGATTAATGGAGCGTCACTTTGACTTCTGGCATGATTGACGGCGGCACATCGAGCCGTGCACGTTGCCAAAACGACATGGGCAGCATCACCGCCTCCCCAGCCACACGCTTTTCCTATGAACTCTCTCATTGTGTCATTCCCAAAGAGCTGTCGGCTGCAGCCGCCCGGCCCCATGTTCCCAGGATGTGGGCTCTGGACCCGGCCCAGAGGGCAGGAAGGAAGGGAGAAGTACAGAGGGGGGCTGGCGTCTCCGCTTGGGGACGCAATCGGCCCGACAATTTGGCCCGTCAGCCCGTCACTCAACTGCTCTTGGCCACTGTACTGTCTGGTAGTGAAGCAGCCAAGCAAGGGAGAGAGAGCTTGATAGAGAGTGAGGCTGCATATTTTAGAACCTGGCACTAGCTCTCTGGTGCTCTTTTTCTCCCTTTTGCAGGAACAAATCCTCTGTACAGTAGACTCAGTCGTAGTGTAGCTAACAAATGCGATCACAAAATAAAACTAGCTAATTTGGATTTTCACGAGAGAGAAAAAAAACAAGCAATACTTGACTTTGTTTTTGTTATAGATGGAGAAAAGCATGTAATACCTTCCAGAATCGTGCTGAGTGCATCTAAAGTACTGTAGTCGTGCTGTGCTAAAAGGCGATTCGTTGTGTTTGGTTCAGTATTCCCAGATGCATCAGGAAATGGTGCCCGTCAGTCTAGAGCAGTGTCTCCCAAAGGGATTCTAGTGTGAAAGGGATGACTCAAGTTGTTAAGAGGCCCAGTGTGTTTTTTTTTAGCAAAGTAACATGCCGTGTATTCTAGACTGTCTCCTCAACTGCTTCAAAATGGGTTATATATGAAAGGACTTACCTATAAGATAGTTACAAATATACTTTAGAGACTTAACTGCGGGCCATGTGACTGATGGAGAAAAGGGAAGACATCGGTAGGCTATTTTTCCTTGCTGACCTGTATTGGGAAGATGTGGATAACGCAACTGTCTTTAGAAAATAAGTAAAACTCTATTGCAAAGGAAGAAATGCAGTCAAGCCTGTTAATGAACCTGCTGCGCTTCCTTATTCTTTCACCTGTGTTTAGTTTTGTCAAATTGTGATTTGAACAATGCAAAATCGCAATCTACAGTTTGTAGCAAGCCAGCCTCCCTCCAAAATATGACATTATCTCTACTATGCAACAATTGTGAGAACGCGCACACGGCGAGATGCAGACCACTGTGGGAGCTTCGATGCAATTTCATCAAAATGAACACATCCAAAGGTAGCCAAAAAAGTCAAATCAATCACAGTGTACTGTGAGAGTGGTGCGATGTGTTTTTGTATCTATTATGACCATTCATTCAAAAATCTGTTCCTGCTGAAACATGTCCATTGTAACATAATAATCAAATCTGTTGGTCAAACCCATTGGCAGTGTGGTCGCATGGCCAACTGTGGTCAGTTAACCGTCAGTGATTGGTTATGTGACCCTCACCTGGCAAGTCGTAGCGATCAGTAAAGAGCTTTCGATGGCTGACGCGGGTGTTGAACCACATTCATTAATAAGGCCTCTTAACAATCTCAACCATCCTTTTTAGCTCATCTTTGGGAACCTGTGCCACGTTTTGGTTTCTCTGTTCAACCTATACAGTCCGTGAAGCCTCCCATCATTACATTTGAAACAAGAACAGTCTGTGCATTGTTTACATCGAACTCCACAGCTCACACTCAGAGAAACTGCAGGTTGTTGTTTTATTTATTTTTTTTTTACCTGCTGTCAAACCTCAACCAGGCTCAGCAAACATCATACCACTGTAATAACCTGCAGCCTTTCCAAATGTAGCACCAGAAAGGTCCAAAAGAGGAGAGTCTGATAGGTGACGTCGGTGGACCTGGCCTCAGTTACTGTAGCACTCCAGGTTCCCAGGATGCTGTGGAACCTGTCACAGGGGGGAGTTAACAGTGGTGTCTCTCAAAGTGTTTACAGAGTTTAGTTTCCTTACACCTTCAAAGATGTGTTTACTACGTGTAACTACTGTATAAAGATGTCTTCAGACAAACTGATGTTATAAGTTGTGATTGGTTTTACTGATGGCTTGAACTCTTGTGTTAGCGCTTAGATGTCTTCTTTCTTCACATTGTTCCAAGCGGTTTTTACGAGGGCCAACAGCAAAAACAAATCACACAGCCAGAAATCGAACCATGTACATAGACAAACGAGACCAGGGGATGAATGTACTGTGTCTGCCCTAAATGTGAAAGTGAGTGAATGCGGGACTGTCGTCACTGCAGAGGTCAAAGGTCAGTGAAGTTATAGGAATCTGTCTTAAGATTGTGCTGAATGGGAAGAGGGTGGGGGGGGGGGTTAAATTCCCTTTCCAGTCAAAAAAATCAAGTAAAGCCCCATGTTTACAAGGAGCTGTTGGCAGATCCATCAGGCGAAGTCATGAAGGAGACATCGCGTCACTTTTTTTAAAATCTATTTTTATTGAACAATAAATGAATATTGCAAAATAAAAGGCTCAGCTGTTTATGTGGGTTTCGTCTCTATTAACAAACCGCCGCGCACGAGTGTAGGAAGTTTCTAACCTTCATGTGTGTCCCGCTGACCTTTAACAACATCTTTTATGCGATATTGACCTTTTTTACACTTCCTGTTTGAGAGATAAACCACTTATTGTGCATTACGCATTAACTGCACTACATTGTCTAACTTTGAGAGCTGAAAACGTCCACTGGGATCCATGATATATGTTTTTTGGCACACGCCATCAGCCATAAGCGGCATAACAAGCTTATATTTCAAGTGTGTGCAGATCAGATTTTCTTTGGGGCTTATTCTTTTAGTCTTTTAGTGGAGTCTCATCCACATGAATGATACACTCCCCAAAAGCTGTTAATCGATCTGATATGAATGAGAGTCAATTACATATAGGGGGCACTTGTTCCTACAGATGCTATATTGCAATGACCTCATCACGGTTTGCCACCCAGTTGATGAAAACTGAATGGTGAACAGCTGCAGACAGGATTTCACAGAATAAGAGGTGGGCGTGGCCACATGAAGCCTGCGGTGTGCACTCGCCAGGGATGAACAATGATGTTATTATTGCCTGTGTTGAGGGAATGTTTTTAGCATCAGTTTAACAGGTTTGAGTAGAGTTTAGGAAAACACTTGACATACCGTAATGTATGTCGACCAGTTTCGGGTGATGGGCATTACGTCAGCCTTACGTTCTCAGTGCAGTACTGTAAAGATATGCATCCTTGTAGAATTACACTCAACATGATCTAGATGCCTCTTTTTTTTTATAGGATTCTGAAATATGTGATGTGGCACGGGAAACACCAACCAGGAAGAGGACTCACTAAGCACGATCCGAGACAAACAGGTGAGAGCAACCGGTCTTTAATCTGACAACAGAACTCGAACAGAGACGATGCGCAGAGGAAAAGTCAATCAGAGTCGATCACGGGAAGGCAGAATAAAGTTCGCAGCATGAAACAAGTTCATTGGTGTCTGGGAAACACAACGAACTAACGGGGAAGTGAGGGTGGCGACATGCTGGGGAGAGGTGTTGCTGGTGGGACAGGGAGTCAGGTCAGTGGGCAGCACAGGGCCTGACTATATGGTTTTCCAAACTCAGTGCTGCTTTTCATTGCTATTCGTGCTGGTGAATTAGCAATACAATTGACACAATAAACCTTGGAAAAGGGGATTCCACTCTTTCAAGAACTAATTATATCCAGATATTAACTTAAAGATGTTCACAATGTCTAACTTCAGTGGACCTAAGGCCTCCATCCACACTGATAGAACACTTTAATTTGATAGTTTAGCAGTGACGTCACATCGTCCTGCGTCACACCTGCGCATCACTGCAGCCACAGAGGTGTTGAATCCAATGTTCGTGATCAATTAAATAAAGATCTTACCAATAGATCATTTAATTTCCCAATTTTCAGCATTGTACATTTCAGTTGAGAGATTTCTGATTTTTCATCCAGTTGAATTTAAAATCAAACCTTAAAAACAAACATTTTATATAAATACAGTAAAACAGCCATGTGCTTCATGTTGCAGCCTGTTTACATACATATCTGTTTACACATGTATTTAACGTAGATGCTCACTGGTAAAAACTTAAAAGTAATGGAACTAAAAAACTCATAAACATGTGTATTAATAAAGCTTTACATTGCACAGCTCTGTTATTATACAGCGTGTTAAAATGTTTAGTTGAATCATGATCCCAGGGTTGCATTCTGGCTGGCCAGGTTGCTTTCAGCAGGCTCATATCACAGCCCTCCCTCGCTAGCGCCATGTGTTTTTTCAGCCTTTGAGCAAATAAAATTCTGCATGCTTCCCTGTCAACAGATCCTACAAACACTAATACGCAGATGGACACACAAACACACACGAAAACTCACGCTGGTGCACATAAGCGGCACGCACTCAGGAATCTTGACATTTGAATGTGCAAATGTGCGCGTATACCATGTAGAGGATTTACACTTTTGTACTTTTGGACACACCCTTTCCCAAGCAGCTTATCACACACAAATCATGCCATAATGCATCCTTGCCAACACACTACGCCTTTAAGAGCAGCCCTTTACCGTTTATTGACAGTAACTTAAGAATTGTACTGGAATTCTGACACCTCCTAATTTTAAACCTTCTGACTCCAGGAGGACCCGAGCTAAATATAACCCCTGGCATATATCTGACTACCTATAAAGAAAACATTCCAAAAAATGCCCTGAATAGTGGCTATTCATGCTCCTAAAGCAGAGTCAAAGTGGAGTGTGCTTAGACTTGTGACTCATCAAAATATCTGCAGCGACAAAGTGACGTTGTGTATCTGGGAGAATCATTTGATATGTGATTTGGTCTGCACCTGCCCTGGCTACAGACGTAGGATTCAGAGGCTGTTAAGCTTCCATACTGGAACTGGAAGACTCCAACTGCCAGTTGCACATGAGGCCGTGCTCCAGTTTGTGCATGGCTAAACTGATCCGCCTTCAAAACAGCAACTGATGCATCATGGAAAGTGAGCAGGCTTCAGGCCGTAATCTCCTCCATCTCACAGTGCCACACCTCCGTGCCCTTCAGCTTGACCCTTCCAGAGGTCGTTTAGGATTATGGGCTGAAGGGTTGGTCCACACCTTGGACAGACAACTTTGCAATCACATACACGTACCCAACACTATCACATTATGTAGCAGCTCTCAGGCACTCACCTGTTTCCCTCCCTCCCCCAATCCCCTACATTGCATCCACCACCACCACCGCCCCCTGCCCCGCCCTGTCCACCACCAGCCAATTTCAGCCTGGCACTTACTGGCGGATTAGCGGCGGCGTATATGTGTGTGTGTTTCCTTATGTGTGTGTGTGTGTGTGTGTGTGTGTGTGCAGTGGGTGGGAAAGTGAAGCCTGCCACTACTGCATCACTAATTTCTCTCCCTCTCTCTCTCTCTCTCTCTCTCTCTCTCTCTCTCTCTCTCTCTCCCTGCCTCCCTCCCTCCCCAGGGCCCATAAACCTTTAAAGCACCTATAAAACACTTGGCGAGGCCTTTTTGAAGTTTTTATGAAGATCTGGCTTTATTGTTCCCAAGAGATGAGCCCCGCTCCGCTGGCGCCTCGGAGCTTTCTGGAAGTGCCAGTGAATTCAGGGGGGGAGCTGGGTGGTAGCGGAGGAGGGAGTCCCAGGAAAAGAAGGGCTTGGAGGGGGTGGGCACTGTGGAGCCTGTGTTTTTATGCCAGCCTGTGCGTATTTGTGTATACATGCATGCAAGTGTGCGTCAGGGTGGCAGAAGAGCTGCAGATGCAGTGTGGAAAGGAACAGTGACAACTGTATCTCTGGGTGTTGAGTTGATGTCCTTGAGGTAGATTATAGATTTAAATCAAATGCAAAGTATAATAAAAGCACAAGCATGTATGTATGTGTTGCAGCATGTGTGTGTCTGCATATGCCTGCGTTATGTGTTCGCAGACGATGGGGCCAGCAGGTTGCGTCCTTGTTGTTTGAAGTGGGGCTCTGTTGTTCTCATAGAGGTAAATGAATGGAGCCGGACCCCCCTCCATCTGTCTGATCCACCCTCCCAAATCCCGGCTCCGACGCCCGACGCACCGGCCCCCTCAAAGGAACAGTTGGCAAACGGACGGCCCATTAAACAGGCGAGGGCGACGAGCCCTCACCTCTAAGCAGCACTCTAAGAGCAGAAAGAGAGAGAGAGTGTGTGTGACACAGCCAGAGAGAGTGAGAGAGTGAGGGGGGGGGGAGTATTCAAGAAATCTGTGAGTGCATGTATATTTTATGTGTGACTGTGAAATGCAAAACATGATTGCTTCTTAACTCTCATGTGTAGGTGTGTGTGTGTGTGTGTGTGTGTGTGTGTGTGTGTGGCAGTTACAACTCAGTGGCCATGACATTAGCCATGCTGGTGACTTTGACTGTGCCTTTGCCCTCCACAAGCCCCATTGTCACAAAGGTGATTGATCGACAGGAGAATGTCTTCTTTTCTGAAATGTTGTCAGTCATCTGGCCCTCATGTGGTAATCCAGTGTGATCACATGCTTGGGTAGGACGTAGTAATCGTCTCGTTAATGTATTAATTCCAGCTGTTTTTGTCATTAAATGTGTTTTAATCATAACTGGCCAAAATAGCTCACGAAAGCCGAGGAGATAAATTCAATGAAGTATCCAACAGGTGTGCAAGCTCCACGGGTTCATCTGACCATTAATTCATCACCTACATAGAAATAGCTCCCCCAGTTAATGCATGTTTATTTCTAATAGAAGCCTACATGCGTTTGGTGCATCCTGTCACCCAAAAGCAGGGCCAAGTAAAATGAAAACCTGTCACATCGTGACATAAAACTTCTCCCACTGGAGGTCAAAGAGAAAACAATTCATCCAACATCCTTGTGGAGTCTAACTACAGGCCCCGATGCTTCCCGTGTGAACCATTTGTCATCGTCTGCACAGTTATGAACCACACTGGTTTGTTTGAAAGAGCTCCAAACGTCCCTCACCCACCCTGTGTTTGAAAGTTGGGGAAAACAACAGCTTGGGTCTGCAGTGCAAGTTGGGTGCATGCGGAGGAGCCAGAGGGTTGGTCCAAAGGGAGCCAACACTGATGACAAACAAATCTAAGAAGCAGACAAAGATGAGAGAAGGAAGGGGCAGTGAAGGGCCAGCCGAGGGTATTCTGTGTTCAGTTTCGGTATCCTGTGCCTGGCAGACAACCTGAAAGCAATTTATTTTCTTTCCCCAGACATTTAGGATCAAATCCATGTTAGTCTTTGACATAAAAGGGTCTGAAAAAGCAAGGAAGGAGGAAAGAGAAAACACCAGCTCGGCTTGATGTGTGTGCGTGTGCGTGTGCAGGGACCTCAGAATAAAAGGAGGAATAGTCTGAGTCAAATGGGGGATCCAGAAAACAAGAGGAAATAAGCGAAAGGACAAATCTTTCATTTCAGCCAAATGCTGTCACCGCTTGTACCCTACACACACACACACACACATTCACACATACATCCATATTAACCCCAGCTCCATCCCCCTTTGTGCAAAAGGATGATGTCATGCCTTCTGAAAACATGTGGGGGGGCGGCGTCGAGGGGTTTAGGGGGGGGGGATTCCTTTGGTCCTTTCAAGTTTGCAGGGGGAGCGTTGGGCCACGGCAGGGTAGACAGTACGAGGGCAGGAGGCTCAACGCTGCCACCCCCCACACCCCAGCCCAACCCCAGAAAGCGGTCACATTAGGCACGCTCCGGCCACGCCATCAAAGGCCCAGCTCACAGCGCGCACACACACACACATGCTTGCGTCTGCACACACAAGAGTATGCATGCACACAATTGCTTCCCGACTGCATGTACGGACCTACAGACACAATCCAAACGAGCATGTTCACACTCAGATGAAACAAACGCATGCCTAAAAGTAACAACACACAGAGGACACACACACACACACACACTCGCATACCAACAGATCAAACACGCACACACTTCAATCGTGCCCACCCACCCCCCCGGCTGTGTTATTGTTTTGAAAATATGATTGCGGTGACGGATGGGGTGGGGAGAGGAGAGGAGAGGGCTCTGGCAGGGGCGAGTGGCAGGGCCCCTCTATTGTCCCCGACCAGTGTGAGTCTGTGTCCATAGCTATAGAAACTGGGGCCACACTGGGAAGGCATGCTTTCATCTCCACCACAGGCTCACCGCTGGCAATAAGGGGTCAAATAAATCCCCCTGGATGCAGTGCGGAGGGGGGGGGTTTGCAGGCACACACATACACAGACACTGAGCATGTTTACCTGAGATAGATAGATAGATCGATGCTTCAACTTTACCCATAACTTTGATTCTCGTGTGTGTGTGTGTTTCTTTTAAGAACCAGCACTTTAAGACATTTGAGCTGCTTCAAATGTTTCCACGGGAGTCTCTCAGTCAAGCAATTTTTTGCGTTATGGCTGCCGGGAAACACTTGCACTTAACTGATACGTGTATTTAATTCACTTTTGACATTTATTTATCAGCGACAGCACACACTAACTACTTCAAAACTGTTGAACTGCTATATAGACAATTGATCTAGGGCTACTGGAGAGAAACTACTGAGATTTAACAAATTTTATGATTCACCTTGCAAAAGAATAAAATCCCTTTCCATGCAATGTCACCTCTGCCTTGATATTGCTTGATAACTTAAGTATTATTACTTCCATGCACTTTTTGTCAGACATGGAAGAGATCCTCGTCTCAGCACCACAGAGGAGGTCTAAGTCAGTCAGAGTAAACGTGCCCTGAGCACGCAGCACATGTAACACAGGATCACAATGTTGATGATGAGGATTCACGATGTCTTGAGACATTCCAGACTCACAGATTGCACACACACACACACACACACAAGCACAAACACTAACACAAAAAAGACGTGCAAGAATGTGCAGACACGCTCTTCGACATAGACACTGTTAGCAACACGCCTGCAAATAAATAAGCACTCACTCAAATACATAGGCAACTGTGCTGTGCAGAATTTGTATTTCTCTGAAAGCCATGGACTTCATGAAGAGTCCTCATGACTCATACTGGCCAGATTGTTTGATGAACCTGCCACCATCCTCCCCCATTTTTCTTTTCTGGTGTTTTATCACACATGTCCATCTCGACTGCATCTTCAAGGCCCTGAGCCCTGTCCTGCTGAGGACCAAACCCTTAGGGATTAATGTCAGACTCACTCATTATAATGCTCTGTGTGTGTGTGTGTGTGTGTGTGTGTGTGTGTGTGCGTGTGTGTGTCTGTCTACCCACAGCCCAGCATGAAGATGTAAGACCTGGATAGTTGGAACAACTGACCAAATATTAGACAAACACACAGGTAAATAGTGTCTGGAGCCGACTGGATCACCGGTCTCTCTCTCTCTCTCTCTCTCTCTCTCTCTCTCACACACACACACACACACAAAAATGTTCATATTGTGATATAATGGCTCAGTACATATCAGCCCCAAGTGTACATAACAATGAACATTAGATGTTGATGCAATCATCTGCACCAGGCAAAATGAACATCAAATATTATCAGTACACACACACAATTCAATATGATTAATGACTGATACATGCATAGGGAAGACTTCAACGGGCATGTTACGCACAGAGCGAGCAGCCAGCTGTCCTGCTAGCACCTGTGTGTGAGCGATGTGGTGGGGTGGGGTGGAGTGGGGTGTCTGGTGGAGCCAGAGCCAGTCAGAGAGTCACCAGGCCTGAGGAGAGGAGAGGAGAGAGGGAAGGTCAGCACCACCGCATGCCACAGACAGACTGACGATACTTCTACTGGGCTCCACGCCGGGGACCTGGCTGTAATTACACCACACAAACACACACACATATTCATGCATGCATGCACACACACACACACACACACACACACACACACACACACACACGCACACACACACAGTTACCAGACAGACTGAGAAAGGTGAACAGCTCCTGAATTCTGTCCCTCTCTTTCTGCCTCTCTATCCTTTTATACTTTTAAGCAGTAAATAACATATAGCATATAACATATAGAGGCCTATATAAGATCGATCGTGTGTCCCAAAATCCTTGGGCATTAACATGGTTTGCAGTGATGTTGGATGATAAGGCCTGGCTCATAGTTCCAGTTAATCCAAAAGGTTTTAGGTCAGGGCTCTGTGCAGGCCAGTCAATTTCTTTCCACACCGAGCCTGTTGGCCGGGCTTTGTACATGGGGGCTTTGTCGTGTTGAAACAAGAAAGGGCCTTCCCGAAATTGCTTCCATTAAATTTGGATGGACACATTTTTCTAAAATGTCACTGCATAGTAGGGCATCGACCCTTAATTGGAGCGAAGAGACCTTGCCAAGACATGACAAACTGGTGTCCACATACCTTTGGCCATATAGTGTATCATATAGTCAGATTCAGAGTGCTCTCACACAAACATGGATTTCCCAATTTTCTTTGTGAATGGACACTTGTAGTCTGAGCTCTCAACTGGCCAAATCCAAGGTTAAATAAGGTCAACAAGGTTATTGGCACAAACCACAATTGTGATCCTGTTTGGCTCCCAGACTGACACCAGCACAGATCGCTGGTATCAATAGCTCCTTGTTGATCTACTTGGCCAGGCAGTTTGCCGTCTCTCTCTCTCTCTCTCTCTCTCTCTCTCTCTCTCCCTCCCTCCCTCCACATGGGCCCTCTGACTTGTGAAAGTTATTGGAGTGTAAATGCATTTAACAGCCTCTGTCTTCTGTTCTGCGTATGGAGAGTGCTATCTGCTGTCTGCTTCCTGCCTCATGGGTATCTGCGCCAGTAGTTGAAGGTTTTCAGTTCAGTCAGAAAACAGTCTGCCAACTTCTTGGAATGGATTAGTTAAATTATAATAATCCGATCCATCTAACTGAATAAAAGATTGCAACAGACTTGGAGATGCTTGGAGAGTTGGTTTTCAGTATTTTTCAGTATATTTCTAAACTATTCTAAGACTAGCAAACAACATACCCATTTTCTTTTTTTGTTTCTTAAACAATCACAGTTTTAGCATAAGAAGAATATTTCTTCCTACCTAAATGCTTGAAACCTACCATCATTTTCATTATGCAGCACTGTTGCTCAGCTGTGTAGAACCCTGTCAATCACTTTAATGGTTGTGTCTGTAGCTGCTCCCTCACTAACATTTATTTCAGCAGGCGGTCATTTAAGAAGAGGTTCTTACTCACAATGACAGGTGGGTGGGAATGGGTGTTCCCAGTTCCCACTGAGGTCCCAGTTAAAAAAGCACCTTAATCCTTGATTGAGACATAAGCAGTTTGAGGTTGAGGTCTAAGGGGGCTTTAGGCCTTTATTGTTCTGCTGTTCTTTAACCACAGCACCACTTCAATTTCTCATGACTGTGTCACTTCATTACTCTCCTTCAGTTTTCATATGTACCCCGGCCCCCTCAAGCCCAGTTCAATTACCCTGTGGTGACAGAGAAAGGCAGACGCTCCTGTTTACTCATGGCTCCAGGGGCTTGTGGCTCCCGATTAGCAAACCAGTGTGAGTCAACATCTGGTACATCCCTTGGACAAACTATCTCTCTGAGCGCACACTCAGCCTGTTGTCAAACCCCCGTCTCTTTCTATCCAGTTCCCAAGCAGGCAGGCACCCCCTGGGCGGCAATGCGCGCTCACACATCGGCGAGACATTTCCCGAAGCCTTCCCAGTCCTCCTGGCATCTCGGCAGGCCGTCACCTTCTTACCCTCCCGCGTGTTCCACAAACATACCAGAGGGCCAAAGGGCAGCAGGGGCCAGCGCTGCCCGTTTGTCGACATGCATGATTGGGGTTAGGGGCGGCGGGGACTCGTTCAGGTCGTGACACTGATGCGGTCCGTCATGTCTGTGCAACCTGCAGTGATTATTTGACTGCATTCCACCCAGGACGCAGGAGTTTTTAATGCGGTTTAACAGGCTGCCAGGTTTAAACAGGGCTACCACAATCTGAATCCTGTCACAGGCCAATGAAGACGCCATCGTAGAATTTCCCTCCCTTTGTTTTTGTTACGCAGTGCCAGTCTATGAAAGTATCTTGGCTCTAGACTCAACAGAACACACATGCTGAGGAGAGTGTCAGGCAAAAGAACATCTGTTGTGGTCAGTGGCTGTGGGCAAACTGTTTCATTTCGACAAGATGGCCTGTGGCAACACAATGGCTTAGTGGTTGGTAGAATGACCGAGCTGCCAGTACTTGTGGTCAGGGTTTACCTAAGTTGGACAGAGCTTCTGAAAGACATGTGGTCGCATTTTACATCAAATCTCTCTTTAGTTAGGGATATAAAAAGGGAGTAATGACATTGCCTTGACACAATTGTTTTAAGTTGTGATCTTTCCAAGTGGAACTGCGGAGTTTGAACAAACCTATTCATTCCAAATTGTGTTTTGTCTGAAGTCTTTATTCCATTGAAGTTACTTTTCCATTTGTCATCTTGTGTTAACCAAGAGCACAGGAAGTTCTTTCATGACAACGAGCACGCAGACTGGTTACGAGTGTGATTACAATGAGACATGACTTAACCGTCCAAATAAACTGTGATTTTCTGTACGTTCCACTATCACAGCTCTCATATCTCTGCCATGGCATCCATTCAGACACCGCTTGATGTCTTCAACCGGCCGAGTCTTTCTAGAGGAATGTGGAGCGCTGGTCAGCGTGGCCATCTGAAGACGCTTGTGTTTGTGTTCGAGTGTGTGAAGCACAGGCTTTTAGCTCTTAACATTGCTGGCATCCCTTTTCTTTTCCCCTTTCTTTCTCTATCTCTCTCTGTCTTGCTCTCCCTGTCTCTCTTCCTCTCTTGGCTGTTGTGCTACCATGGCGAAGGCAACAGTGACCCTATTGTGAATGGTGGGAATTGGGCAGCAGGCCAATGATGTCATCCTGCCATAGGGAAGACCAGGGGGAACGCCCTCCTGGCGTTCGGAATGCACTATTTTTTCCTGTTGTTTTCCGGAAGGCGGTGATCAATTTAATTCCATCCTCATCACTCCCTGTGCAGTATGGGCAAAGTGGGGGGGGGGCAAGAGGAGGAGGATATGCAGAGAATAGAAAAAGGAAGGGGCACTCGCTTACTCATCTAAAATGGGATGCAACAATTTAAACGAAAAGGAGAAGAAAAGATAAAGTGCACGGGACGGTCCAAGCTGATCCTTTTTTATTTGGACTTTGTGAGATGTGAATAAAGGTAATCACCCTGGAATGCCATCAGGTCACACCAACTTCCCCAATTAAAGGTTGCCGGCCATCATTACAGAGGAATAGTAATGATTCATGAAGAAAGAGGGGGAATGGCTTATGGAAACTAACAGTCCTTAACTCCAAGTAACCCCACTGGCCCAAAACATTGATTCTAAATACACACACACACATTTGTCACATTCCCACTTTTCACAGTGACCAAATGTAACTACAGCGCCGTGTCACCTCTCGGTCAACTGGTCACCACTTCGGTCCAGACTGAAACATCTCAACAAACTACTGGATGGATTGCCACACAAATGTATAGACATTTCTGGTTCATAGAGAATGAATCCTGCTGATGTTGGTGATTCCCAGACTTTACGTCATAGTTTTCACTTTGCCCTGTGAAATATCTCGACATCTACCAGACAGATTTTGTAGATTTTGATTTTGAACATTTTGTACAGACATTCATGGTTCCCAGATGACTCGTAGTGAGTTTGGCTAGCCCTTGACCTTCCCTCTAGCGCCACCATGAGGATCACATTTGTGGGTTTGACTGAAGTATCTCAACATGTGATGCACTGAGGGGTGAACCAAGTGGAGGACTCAAATGCACAATCCCAGACAACAGGTCAGTTCAAAAGGGTGGGTTTACTGGAGACAATCAAGGCTTGTTACACAGTAGGCAGTCAGGAATACAACGGATCCAAAGAACAAAAAGCACGGTCGTAGAGGAGGACAGAAACCGGGTCATACACGAGAGGTCTGAGAATATGCAGTGAAAGATCTTGCTGGAACGCTAGCTGCTGAGAACTGACAAACTGGCGATGAGGGGAAGACCCAAATACACACAAGTGGTAATGAGCAAGTGGCAACAGGTGGCTGATGAAAACCAGGTGAGCTGATGAGCTGACATGAAACAGCTGAGGGACCGGGTAAGAGTTTTAGACAGAGGCACAGGGCGTGACACAACAACTATGGGATGGATTGCCATGCCATTTGGTACGCACATCCATGTCCCCCTCAGGATGAATTGGAATCACTTTGGTGATCCCTTAACTTCATCTAGTGACATCAGATTGAAATTTCAATTAGCAATTTGCCCTTCGGTTTACGATTAAATACCTTCGAAACTAATGACATTCCCATCAACTTCAGCTGTACTTGTATATTGCTAATAAGCAAATGTTAGCAGGCTAATAAGCTAAACTAAGATGCTGAGTATGGTAAAAGCCAACAGTTTGGACGGATTATATAATCCACTTTGTTTGCAGGTAAAATCTTAATCCATCATGGCAAAGAACAGGATTGCTCCAGGATCTCCAACACGGACAAGCTCAAGTATTGAAAAGCTCCAGTCAAGAGTGCGTGAACATGCACAAAATCTAAAACAAAACATTTGCGCGTGTGTGTGTGTGTGTGTGTGTGTGTGTGGCACAGTGATGTTTTTCTGGCTTCGCTTGAGTTCATCAGTCTCTGAGTTCAAAGTGGGCCCCGCCGTCACATCACAAAGCCACCGAGCCGTCTGCGATATGATCACCATTAATCACAGCTTGTGATCAAGCATCGTGCAGCATTTTCTCCATCACGACTGGAATGCCGTAGTAGAAACAAAGGATGCGGAGCCGTGCCCAGATTGACTTCAGATTGCACATCAGTGTGGTGTAGCATTCTTTCAATAACAGGGACAAGCTATACACTTAGTGCTCTTTTCTTCTCCTTGTCATCAGTGGAAAGGGGGGAAATATCACTTTGATGCTGTTTACTGGGTATTTTGCAAAAATAACTTTATGATGAATTTTAGTGGAGAGAAAAAAATGTAGAGGGGGCTTCAAAAGTAGCGTTAACGGGAGACAGATTTTTGACATGCTTCCCAAGCCATCTGCTTTGGGTTAAGGCTCGGAGACAGAGTTAAATATGGAGGAGAGAGAAGAGGGGAGTAAGACTGGAGAAGATGGCGAGGGCAGCAGGCAACAGAGGGAATGAAATATTGACATGAAATGGTGGAAAGCTATTTATTTGCATTGTGAACCTCTCTGTTGTGTCTCTATGTGTATGCAAGACAAGAGGTATCTATCTAGCCAATCCAAAGATACAATAAGTTCATCGTCAGCTATTACAAACAAAAATATTTACGTGGGAGTGGATTTTACAGCAGAAGAAAATATGCCATGGTTCCAATCTCAGGGCTCTTGGAGATATTTAGTTAAAAATACTTTAATATATAAAAACTATTTCTCCAGTGTTGACAATTAGAAAAAAACCTGTGAAGGCACTAGTTGATTCTGAAATCTGCCAGGCTGCCAGAGATCCGAGAGAGAGGCTTCTCCTGGTGACGCCACAACACAAAACTAATTAGGAGACGTGCTCCAGGAATATCTGTTGATTTGAA
>JAVQJF010079678.1:0-16228 GCA_036023855.1 Gadopsis marmoratus | reverse complement strand
ATATATATATATATATATATATACTGCTAGGGTGTCAGTCACCATAGTGAGTTGCCTGGTATAAGTGCTCTCCATGAGGACCAAGGCACTTCAGCTACTGTTTTCCTGTATTACCACAGACCACTGATTGAGCCTGTATTCCTGTATTTTATAAATGCAAGTTTAGCAATTTCACAATGCCAAAATTAAAGTTAAAGGTTAAAGTCCTGTGTTCAAAATTAGAAGTTAAAGGTTCCTTACAGTGTTATGCATTGTTGTGCATTAACATCTTGAAGCATTTTATGTAGCTCCATGAGCTAATTTCAACCATTATACTGTTAGGCAATTTCATCAGAAACACAATACATGTTATAAATTGTTCATATGTTTTTTGTATAAAAAGAAATATAATCTAGCATTGAATGGAAATAATCAGGTTAAGCGCAAGTTCCGTACCTCAATTAAACAGAACAAATAAATAATAGAAAACATGTTAGAAAATATATTTTACATGCGCGTTTGGTGGTGGGCGGGGACAGAACGACGAGCCCGCTCCGATTGGTCGAATGTCTTATGACAACTTCCGGCTCAAGATTTGAATTTGCCATAGCGTAGAACTCAAGCCACCTCTGTCTCTTGTATTTACAACAACAGAAGCGTATGTGGTAATTATATCTGAAGTGAAATCAAATTTTAAGCGATGTAATGTATATACTATGCGAGGTTCGTGTAATGCATGCTAACGGAAAACACTCATACTGTTAGCTAGCATGCTGTTAATGCTAACTTTTCTAGCTACAACAACGTTACGCTATTTCGCTTGTGTGCCTTTAGACCATCTTGTATTATAACTGGTGGAATGAAAATTGTGCTTGCTTTTTAACCACCCGCTAGCCCTTTGTGTCTTTACTGGCAGTTTATTATCTTTATAAATCAGGTTTGACGTTAGCGCTGGACTTTAAATGTTAAATGACGCTCATGCTGGTTTGGGTGCCGTTTTCACAGAGCAGAGGAAACCATGAATGATGACACCTGCAAGTTATTTGAAAGAGTTGCTCAAAAGATGGGCTGGGCTCACCGGGGAGGACTGGACACAGCAGAAAAAAAGGCTTGTTGGACTCCTCATTAACCTGCCAACTAAAACTGAGAAACTGAACATGTTTTGCATTTTGGACTCTTGGTCCAGTAAAACAAGTAATTTACGAGCAGTTTAAAAATGGAGAAAAACGAGAAACTTTATGATATTTCACAAAAGAACAAATCAATTAACGTCTGTCGTCATTATTCCTAGCTGATGAGCACAATTGGCAAGACTCGTCGTGCTGCAACAAGTGGCCATCGATCTGTGGATCAATTAGCCTCCCCTGTCCAGCTTTCCCTTTGTGACAGCGAAGAGGATCCAGAGAAGGAGAACCAGTACTCCAAGGGCAACGAGTACAGAGACGCCTATTCGACTGAGTCCAGTGATGATGACTTTGACCAATGTGAGTTAAATGGTATGAATGTTGTGTGTTGTTGAACTGTGTGACTCGGCTTGCAAATACGTTTGTTCACTTTATCTTTTTATTCCTTAGTTCTTGTGGGGAGGGCCACACCGAAAACCAAACCTACCCCACTGAAACCATGTAGCGCTGCAAAGAAAGACCGGTATGAGAATGGAGGGCACAGACGATGCTTTCACAAAGAAAGCACCCATGTCTTGTTTCTGGTTTTAATTATACCTCTCATTTGTCTCCTCTGAGTTTTCGTCATGGTTGTTCAACTTCTAAAACATTTTTTTTCTTTGTAGTTCAAGTGTTCTTGTGCTGAGCTCAGACGATGACGGCAGTTTCGAGACATGTATGTGGACTTTTTCTGCTCAGTACTGTTTGTGTTTGTAACCGCTGACAATAAATCAGGTTCTAACATCAGTTAGACGAGGGAAACATTTTTATATTGTCAGTTAGATTTTGCTCTCGTGTTCTCATTTTGTACATTGAAGTTCTTCAACGAGTGAAAACCCCCATTGCCAAACCTAAGAAAATATCAGAGAGGGGCAGTGAAGATGGGTGAGTTTCTGATGTATTTTATCCTCCAAAGTCCATTGTGTCTGTCTGGAAAAATTTGTTTTGAAAAATCTCTGTTTAACCTTTTTTTTATTTATTCTAAAGCTTCAAAAACGCAATAGTGGATGACTGTGCATCAGATGATGACTTTATTGTGACAAATTCAGCTTTAAAAGGTAACTTTGAATGACCATATCGGCACTGACATTCTGTTATATTTCAAAGAAAGGCAACATAGAACTGTGTGTGTATAACAGGGATGTTTTGTGTGTTTTAAGTGCCTAAGAAGAGAAATCCTCCAGCAGCCCAGACTCCAGCGAGGAGACCACTGTCTCAGTGTGACTCCCCAGTCTTTGTTAGTGACAGTGATGATGATGATAATATTGTTGTCAAGAGCACTTGGAGGACTCGTCAGTCGAACCCCAAGCCCCCGCCAAAGGCTAACAAGAACAGTGCTCTGCTGTGTGATAAAGAGGACAATTCGCCATCACCCTTTTCTTTTCCATCACACAAAACTCCAGCACCACTGGCCTCTCCCAAACGCACTCTTTCAGCACCTTCTATGCTGGAGGAATCGGCCAGTTCTGAGGAGGAGTTCACATCCCTACTGGAGAGACTGAAAAAGAAAAACAAGCTCACTAGCACTTCATTCTCACCGAAGAACACCAACGGTAACCGCTTTATTTGGACTCTTGCAACAAGTCCTCTAGCTTTTCACGCTAGATGTGAGGCTGATATCTATTGTTTGTTCTTAAATTTAGAATGCAATAAGGAGCCACCTGTGTCGCTTCCTCGTGTAAAGGGACTCGCAACACCAGCCTCTACATCATTAGGGGAAACGCCTCTGCCTGTGAAGACACCAGGAAAATCCACCATCTTGAAGCCCACAGTCAGTCAGACCGAGCCCAGGCACCGCCCCAGCAGCAGGTACAGCTGTTGACCAGTTTTCAAAGTACAGACTTGAATGTTGGACAAACTTTTCCAAAATTGTAAAGATTGATTGTGTACTGTTGCTCACTCAGTTTATCTTTCATACAGACATTTGTCTTTAGTTCACCTTGTTCTTTCCCATGTAGGGTAGCATTGTGTAAGACCCCGGGGTGCTTCTTGCAGTCCTTATCAACCCCTGGCTCCAGCTATGGCTGCAATTTTAAGCAGAACAAGGAAGAACTCACCGGCAGACTCTACCAGCTGTACAACACCAGTGTCTTTGACAGTAAGGTGATGAACAGCAGCTTTTGCCCATGTTTTATTTACATTTCTCTTTTAGAAATGTAATATCATTTTGAATGTTTAAATTTGTTATATTGTTTAATTGCTTAATTAACATGTTGTCTGTTTTCATGTCCTTTGTCTGACTGACTTGTAGCTCCCCGTTAATATGTCAGTGACTTGGAATAAGAAGATGCGGAAAACAGCCGGTTACTGTATCACAGGGCAGGAGCGAGGTGGAGGGAGCCACTATGCACGCATTGAACTGTCAGAGAAAGTCTGTGATTCTGCAGGTAAGGCCTCAGTAAGCCCGATAGAGCAAAGTAATAAACTGTGTCCGCTTGAAAGTCCCTGGTAACCTGTTCACGTCTGCTCATATTTCATTCAATCTCTGAACGTCATATTCCACCCACCTAGATCGTCTCAGGGACACGCTGATTCACGAGATGTGTCACGCGGCAACCTGGCTGATCAATGGCGTAAGGGATGGGCACGGAAACTTCTGGAAGCTGCACGCTCGCAAGGCCACGCTGGCGCACCCCGAGCTGCCCATGGTCACTCGCTGCCACAGTTATGACATCAAGTATAAATTCCAGTACCAGTGCACCCGCTGCCAGAATACGTACGTCTGACTGATTTCAGATTAATTAATAATTAATTCAGATTTCAAATCTGAAATCAATTCGTCATTTATTTTTCACCTTGCGTTTGCAGACTTGTGTTCATTTCCGCTGGGTAACATTCCTATCACTTTACCATGATTCTTCACAGGATCGGACGTCATTCCAAGTCACTGGACACGCAGCGGTTCGTGTGTGCCCTCTGCACAGGACAACTAGTCTTACTGATGCCTTCCAAGCCACGCGCTCCCACACCGTTTGCCAACTTCGTCAAGGAGAATTATGGGACTGTAAGACAGAAGCTGGCAGGACAAAGCCATGCGGACGTGATGCGAAAACTTAGCGCAGACTTTGCCTCCAAGACTAAAGTCAGTTAACGCTGAGATCCTGATGCTCACTGTGCTTCCACTCATGGACTGAGCTGCACAACCACAGGAAACCTGTGAAACCATGAATCTGTTTATTTTTTTGGTGTCATTTCTGTATTTGTCAGTGTGTGATAGACTGGATCTGCTGTAAGTGGAAAAACTGAGCCTAAACACCAAGTTCATGTTCCTGGGTGTGTCTGTGTTTGGTGTGTGTAGATGAGGCAGTGTCATTCCACCTGTTATCCCTGGTATCTTATATACTGGAGATGAGTTTCTTAAGGAATTGGCATTGTACAGTACCTATGTAAATGTACGATTAGTTCTATATATGTTTTATATTTGATTTGCTTGCTTTTCTTATGAGCTCTCAATAAAGTTTCAATTTGTGACATTTGTGTACATTAAATGGACGCTTGATAACTTTATGTATGGATATCTGTATGCGGACAGCTAAATGTTATACTATTAGAAAGCTATTCCATCATAATTTGGCCTCATATTTATGACACTTGACTTTAGTTACTTCAACTGTTTGTTTATGATTCGCACAGAAAACGTTAAAGGTTTTGGAAGCTAGTTTAACTGTAATTTTGAGGCCCTTTTGGTTTTACAGGGTTCATAATTGCATGAAGTAATCAACTAATCTAAAACTAAATTGTGACTCATAAATGAATGTCTTTAATATTTTCTGCTACACTCTTTTTCCACGCTGTAAAAAAAGTAATTTTGTAAGACTTTTATTAGTTCAGGTTTGACGGATCTTTCTAAATGTTTTACAGAAACACGGTAATGTGTGTGGGTGATAGATGGTGTGTTTTCCATGACTACCTCTGTTATCAGGCAAATATTGACAGGCAGAATACAATTCTGTACAGATGTATCATTTCCCTGACGTCTGTATAAATAAGAAAATGCAATACCGATAACCAATAATTGCTGTTGACACATCACTGTCCACCGGGATGAGGTTTTCAGGCCTGAGGTCTGACACGAGTTAATGACAGCCTGTAATGCTGGCACCTAGCAGGAAGATTTAGTCGCAATGAGCCCTCAGAATGAAACCGACTTCTCACCGTGTGTCTGCTGTACCATGTCGCGTTGGAAATGCTCAAGAGAGAAGAGCAACTTTGAAACCAATATTAGGGTGAGTGTACTAAATGGTTTTTCTTCTATTCCCATTTGAGACGAGGTAAAAGTGATTTTAAAGTTGTTTTTTAAGCCACCCAGAATCTAACGACTTACTTGTATTTTCCTATTAGGGAACAAGACTACCTGGAAGGGAGATCTGAGGAGCTTTTTGTCATGGATATCCATTGCAATGTGACAACACTAGAGGCCCAGGCACAGATCAACTCCACCATCTACCACCTGGTTAAGGTGGTCAGCATGTGTGTGAGCTGCACCTTGAACACTGTGCTCAGTGTTCCTTTATTCCTGGTCATCATGCGACCCCCATCCCTCCTCAGACACACTCGCTTCCTGCTCCTCACACACCTCCTCTTGTGTGACAACCTCCAGGTAGGTCCTCCAATATACCATTTCTTAATAACTGAGATGATGATTGTGTGCCTTTTTGGACATTTGAGCTAAATGATCATCGTCACCATTTCAGCAGCTCCTCTTAACGATCAAAGCAGTTCTCCTAAGATCCAGAGAAAGTGTACCTGTGACGGAGTGTCTGATCTTCTGTGCTGCTATCCAGACCTGCTCATTGGTTTGTAAAACACTCATTATATTATACATGATACTCATTTTAATTGACCACTAGGAAAGGGCAACTTCCTGTTCCTTTGGCCATGGATGGGCATTACTCAGGTTTAAAGGATAGGTTCATGTTTTTTCAAGCTTGTCCGCGAACAGTTCTCACATGCCCATAAGTACATCGAAATAGATATTGGTCACTGCAATTGTTCTTCCTGTCTATATTGGCCAAGAGAGCCCTTCCTAATGCAATTCTAAGTTACTGTATGTGACGGGGAACACGATCCTCGTTCTATATAAAAGTAGCTTGTTAATCTAAGAGGTTACAGTGTTTATAGTGCAACAATTCCCTCTTTTTGTATCTGCAGAGAGTGTTTCCTTGCTGATGGAAGGTAACAAAAAGAAAGAATAGTGTACTATCACCGCTGTAGTCTTTTAGCTTTGGCTGAACTTTAAAATGCATTTTTGCGTGAGGTCTGTGGATTTTGACCCCCATCTCTTGCAGTGAAATTGATTTAGGGAAGAATCTCTTCACAGCCAGTATGGACAGGAGGTGATAGGCTTGAGAAAATGTGAACCTAGCCTTTAACTTATATCGTTTTGTTTTGACTTATTCACGTTTGCTCTATATACTAATGGATCCAAACTCCAATGTGGAGTTGTGTCATTCCTGTGCAAGATGATACGTGTGAATTATTCAGGAGAGGGAAAGGATGAGACCGAAGGGCCGAACTGTAAGTTACAGTAGAAACAAGACTCCTTTTACCTGGAGCAAGGCCTCCTTATCAGTGCTGTGATAAACATAAATGTGACCTAAATTCATGTACTACTTTTCTGCTGACAGTCTGCAAGCTCACTCACCTATTTAAAAAAACAAACAAAAAAAAACAGGTAACAACCAACACTGTGGGTTGCCTCTACTTTGCGTCTTCACTTTGTTTCTGCACAGGTGGACCTCTTCCTGAGCACCGCTCTGGCTGTGGACCGCTTTGTAGCTGTCAAGTGGCCCCTGCGCTATGAATTACTAATTTGTCGTCAAAGGCAGAGAGCAACTGTTGCAGCCATATGGACCTTATCAGCTGTGCTCACCAGTGTGGCTTTGTGTATCAGCCTCAACACCGTCCAGATAAATTTTCCCCTTTCCCGCTGTCGACCTCTCGTCCTTACACCCTGCCTGCCAGCGACATCGGCTCTGGTACTTTATTGCACCGTAGGAGCTGCTGTGGTGGTACCTCTCTGCTCTCTGACCATCCTGGGATGCTTCTGCCAGCTCTGCTGGGATATGTGTGGAGGACTGCTGTGCACCAAGAGAACTTGTGTGACCCTGACCCTCCAGGCAGCTCAGACCATTCTGTTTTCTGTTCCTGTGGTCATGGAAACCTACCTGATCCCTGGCTACCTGCACAGCGACGCTCTTGATATAGCAACCACCATCATCTACAACCTGGGGGTGTCACTCTTCCCTCTGGTCTATGGCTACCGCTCACGGGAGCTGCAGCAAAGGATAAGACAGGCTGCACACAGGAACAAAGTCAACATCCAAAATTAGTCATGAAGACTAATAAACATTTGTTTGAAGAGCTGCTATTTATAAAATGGAACACTTGCTGCCTGAATGAGAGGGGCTGTATTTTCATAAACATTATCAGCCGGTTTTCCACGTTTATTGCATCACGCATTGAATTTACTTGATTGTTTGAAATAGCAACATCGGATAGTTGAGTCTATGGTAGCCACATCGTCCTGTAAACCATTTGTATTTTAAAAGGCAAACAATGTTTTTTATTAGAAGCAGTAGAATTAAATCAAGCTTCTGTGATTTGAGTAAAAAACAAATCTGTGATTTAAAAAAAAATGGGTCAAGCTGTTCAGATACTGAGAGCGGTAACTCGTGGACAGATGAGGGATGCATATAATTACGACAAATAAAAGACATTTAATTTGTACCTTAAACACTCAGATGCTGCATATCCACTCATTAAAGTGTACTATGTATTATACAAAACATTCAAGAATGCTACACAACAGACGGATAAATACTCAGTGCTGCAAGAAAAATACACAATCATATTTTAAAAATAGTGGACTTGTGGAGAAGGTGTGAACCCCTCCCCTCCCCTCCCCTCCCCTCCCCTCCCCTGCACAGGCACAAACACAGCGCTCCCCAACTACTCGCATTATAAATATCTCTGGAAAGCCAGCATACAAGAACCAAAACATGACACACACACTTAACCAGTAAACCAAACAATCTAGATGATGAAACCTAATGCATACACCGTATTATCAAAGCATTGGAATGTACTGTTTGTCACTGTATAGACGTAGGCACTGAGAATTTCTTGACAACAAATAACCTGCATATTATCAATGTATTCTTCATAAATGTATGCAGCATTTCAAACAAGACAGAGTTTTCTCTTACTGGTTTTGGCAAATATGATGCCGATTATCATGTAAGTTGAAGGAGGAGTATTTGGCATTTGGCCGGACTTTGTCCTCAAGTCTTTACTCATTTCCTTTCAGTGTGGTATGTGACCGTTCAACCTAATCTTAAGTGTAAATATATGGCATGCCACGACAATAAGGAAAGGGACATTTTCAGATAGAAGTAGATATACGAGCAGCATTACATGTAAAACCACCACTGGTCCTACTTCCTTCAGTACAGGCAGGTTTTCTTCATGATGCGCAGGAACTCCTGCTGGTTCACTTCGCCGTCTCCATCCCTGTCTGCTTCGTCTATCATTTCCTTCAGAAACACCGATTACACGAGGAAATGAAATGAAGAACGGAGGAAGCAAATCAAGTTAATTTAATAGCAGTCATGCCCTTTCAGCTTGTGAATGCAACCGGCCTGTGAGCTGCAGTAGCACACTGAATATCATTCTGTTACACGTCTGCGTGCTTTACCTGCAGCTCTTCGTCGGTGAGGTTCTCTCCCAGCTCTTTGGCCACTCTCTTCAGATTCTTGAATGAGATCTTGCCCGTCTCGTCGTCGTCAAACAGGCGGAACGCTTTCAGGATCTCCTCTTTGGAGTCCTTCTCGGCCTAAAACCAGAGAAGTGTAGTTTTACCACAGACTGCCGTTCTGCAGGAGGCACGTGGCTGTCGAAGGACAGACGACAGAACAAATGCATCATCAACATAAACTCAAAGAAATGTGGCCCAGAGTTTGCGTGTGTGCGCCAGTGAATACCAGTAAAGTCGATGGGAACTCTAAATGAGGCTGATCTGGAGGAGTAAAGGTTTCGGACACTGATAATGAAATTGATTAAAAGTCTGCAATCTGTGGGACAAAACCAGTGACTCACTTTGAAACGAAAGAGACTGTTGGAATTGCAAGCGATGGGCATAAATATCCAGATTATATTTCTTAACATACATATCTACCATTTTTTGTGTCATGACCGTGAGGAAGTCCGCGAAGGAAATTTTCCCCGTGCCATCCTTATCCACTTCACCAGTCATCTTCTTGATCTCCTCCTTCTTCGGCTCGAATCCCAGAGCTCGCATTGCGACCTGGCACAGAGAGGCGGAGAGTGAAGGGTCTCCCCTCTGACACATGTTGACTGTGATCAGTCTTGGGGCACTTTTACCTTGAGCTCCTTGACATCTATGTATCCGGATCCGTCGGTGTCAAACAGCTCGAAGGCCTCCCTGATCTCCTGCTTCTGCTCCTCGGTCAGCTCCGGTTTGGGGGTTGTCTTCTTGCGTGGAGGAGGCACGGGACCCTGCAGGGACGGTCTCTTGGCACTGGTCGCCTGGTGGTGGGGGGGGGACACATGGGGAGAAAACATCTTACTGCAAGCAGGAGGACCCACCGCGTCTTTAATAGTGTCAGGATCAGAGAGATTCCTGGGATGGGGGGATAATCAATCAGCTGTTTACGAGAATAAGAAATGATGTAAATATCCATCGCAATGCGGCTCAACTGTAACAGACTAACGCAGATTAAGGTTGTAGTGAAACATCCCCACTCACCATCAGTTTCTGTGTATTTGCTCGACAAAAAGGAACCGCAGGTCTACAGGCGATCGGCGTCTTCCTCTGTGCGAGGAAGGCTCCGTGTCATTTAGGGAGGAGGAGATGAGTCGCTTTGTGCTTTCGGCTGCTGGCTGGACGTGAGATGCCGCTAAAAATGCGCAGAAAACGTACCGTTTCTAGCCCAACACCAGGCACAGCTCGCTGTCATTCGGCCCAGGCGTTCGATTTGTCCACCCGTTGCGCCGGCTGTTCCGCGGCTGGCTGAGAAGTTAAAGCAGGACCCGGACAGTCGCAGGTGGGAGGACGTGAAATCAAACGCACCAGTCGGGCAACAGGGTGATTGGTTGCTGGAGATCACGCGGGCGGAAGCCACGGTCAATAACTCACAGCCTGTGGAGGCTGAATTCGGAGCTCCTCGGACTTCCCAGAGGAATATCAAATGCTGGAACAGGACACGGAGAACGGCGAAGGCTTTGTGCCATATCTTTATGCGAAAATATATCTCGTCACAAGTGAAATGGCGGGTTTGTTCGCGCTACTCTGGTGTCAGCAGACCTCAGATCAGAGCTTCTTCTAATAGAGAAGACAATGCATAGACAATAATAAGATAATAAGGAATGGCTAGTGATAATAAACATAAGGGTCCAATTATATACTCTGTGGCACAAGGATTTCTACTCACATCTCAGACATGTTCTCATTTTCTCCACCACTAGTTTGATACAAGCTCTTTCTTATATTTCCTAAACCCTCCTTTACTTTTCCCACTGTCTTGTTTTTCTTCTATTATCCTACACTTTTCTCCTTCGTGCAGCAGTTCCATGAACACTGGTATATTATTTTTTAATTAATAATGTAGCAAAACTGTCGAAAAATATTAGATCGTTGAAGTTTCACTGACGTACATCAGGGGGCGTGGTCTTTGAGCGAGGAGGCGGATGGGGTCAGTTGGTGATCCCCGATTGGTTTAAATTGTGGCGTTCTTTGACGTATCCTCCACGCTATTGGATGTCCTTGAGCGGCGCTGTTGTGCCGAGCTTCGGCTCGACCAATCACAGAGCACTTCTCACTCGGCTCATGGCTCGCGTTCGGCTTAGTTGCACGCGCGGGCTGCAGGTGAGTAGTGCGGCGTCACTGCGTGTTGTTTAACTCAGGGACGCGTTTCGTTACTCGACATTCCGCCCGGAAGGACCCGCATTGTCACCACGGCGCCTTTTTCCAACACTTCCGACACTTTCGCCCGTTATGGCCACGCGTGTCCGACCGGTGAGTTACAACATGTCGTTGTGGTGCAGCTCTGCGCCAACGTGTCATGGTGGCCAGTGCTGTGCAATGTACCGGCGCCCGCTTTTCTGCGTGTCACACAGAGCAACAAACGGTGCGCAGTCGTCGGGGGCTCTGGTTTCCTGGGCAGACACTTGGTGGAGAAGCTGTTGGACCGAGGCTACTCTGTTTCTGTGTTCGACATCCGTCAGAGCTACGAGCTGCCCGGCGTCACGTTCCACCAGGGAGACCTCTGCGACAGACAGGTGAGGCTGACAAAGACGTGCGGGCACTGGGCGTTTCGATGGTCAGGGCTACACGTTTGAAGGGCTTGATCTCAGCTACGTAAACTGTGTTTCTTAAACCTGAAATACTCGTAGCTGACGCGCGGCTTTCCAATGAACACTTGGCCTCGAGGAGCCTTTTTTTAAAAAGAATAAAGTGTCTGTCTGACCTGGACCGATCACTCTTATGATGCAAATGTCAACAGCCGTGAGGCGACTTGTCACATTCTGCTCCAGGCTCTGCTTCCAGCTCTGAAGGATGTGTCCTTGGTGTTCCACTGTGCCTCCCCAGCCCCTGCCAGCGATGACCGCGAGCTGTTTGAGAGGGTCAACATCCAGGGCACACGCACCGTTATCCAGGCCTGCACGGAGGCAGGAGTACAGGTGAGGCAGCCAGGGGATGACAGACTGGGCTTCCTGTTTCATTTGCTCTTGTCTAAGCCTCCTATTTAAATATTCAAAGCTGCCACTGAAGTGGATCAACTGTTTGATTTGGCCAGAAACTGGTCCTGACGAGCAGTGCCAGTGTGGTGTTTGAAGGGACGGACATTAAGGATGGGAGGGAGGATCTGCCCTACGCCAAGAAGCCCATCGACTATTACACCGAGACCAAGATTGAGCAAGAAAAGGTAGGAGAGTCTGTTGGTTTCACCAGTGTAGCCCAGTGCTTGGTGCCGTTTTCTCCACTTTGGAACGTGTGTCCTTCCATCTGAGTGTTTGTGGAGCGTCCTCCTTCCTTATGATGTGCTCAGTAATACATTTTGTTCAGTTAGCTTTATTTTCAGCAGCAGCAGTAGTTCTCTCTCATGGTCGCACCTGCGAGCGGAAAGGGAGCAAATGATCAGAGCGCTCTTTTTCAGCACCCTCTGTTTTACAGTGTGCAGAGTTGGAATATATTATACCGCCTTTCATGTTTCAGTTGGTGCTTGAGGCTTGTGACAAGGAGAAGGGTTTCCTCACAGTTGCCATCCGGCCTCATGGCATCTTTGGCCCTCGGGACCCGCAGCTGGTTCCGATCTTAGTGGACACCGCTCGCAGGGGCAAGATGAAGTTCATCATTGGGTAAGTCATGAGGGCTTAACGATTGATTGGTTGCATTGATGCCAATCCAACTGGTTTAATCTACTAATAAAAATGGAATGACCGGCTCTTGTTTCGGCAACAATAACTAATAAATGGTTACAACCACAAACACGTGTGACTTATTGAGGTTCATGTATCGGAAACTTACATCAGTCAGTTGCCTTTCGTAAATGACAGCGGCAGAGAAAGGAGGCTATCGGTGCTCCCCCAAACCTGACCTCTAATGTAGAGGCTGGATTTGGCTTCCTAAATATAAACGCACAGCTTGATTTTAAAGCTGCGCAGCATTTGAAGTTAGAAAACTAACGTGAGGTGGGGCACGCAACTACTTAAGCAGCCACCCGTGAAGACGACACTAGCACACAAGCACCAGTCGTCAGAGGCTGCAGCTAGTTCTGCTAACCTGTTTGACCAGAATGCACTTTCACAATCATCATATTTGCATGTACTTAAGTGCTTAAACTGTAGCCGAAATACTGTATTCTCTCTAAAACACTCCGCTGCCCCTTGTTGTGAAACTTATAGTGAGGTAGAGGCTCGTGCTGTACCAGTGTGCTGAGTGATTCAATGCTTTAATTGTTGTTTTTAGACCCAAAGTGCTTATTGGTATATTTTTATATTTAATTCTCTTTCTTTATTTTCTTCAGTGATGGGACCAATCTGGTGGATTTCACCTTTGTGGAGAATGTAGTTCAGGGCCACATCCTGGCTGCTGAGCGCCTGAGGCCGGACTCCCCCGTATGTGGAAAAGTGAGTGGGAGTAAAATCAAACGCAGGGCCGACCTCTGTTACACACCTTCTCCGTCAGGATCTGAATTTTCATTCGTGAGTGCTTTGACTTTCAAGATGGTGCATCTTAACTCTTCTATCCTCCGCTTCACTTTCAGCCATACCACATCACCAACGACGAGCCTGTTAGATTCTGGGACTTCATGTCTGAGGTGTTGGTGGGTTTGGGATATGCTGCTCCCCGCTACCACCTCCCCTACATTCTTGTGTATGGACTGGCCCTCCTCCTCTGGCTGCTGGCCCTGATCCTGCGCCCTCTGGTCTCCTTTAAACCCACCTTTACACCAATGAGAGTGGCCCTGGCTGGAACCCACCACTACTACAGCTGTGACCGCGCCAAGCAGGACCTGGGCTACAAACCGGTAGTCAGTCTGAAGGAGGGGATAGCACGCACAGTGCAGAGCTACCCTCATCTCAGGCAAGGGGCTTGATGGTAGAACGGAGGTGAAGACCGTTGGGACATGCAAGGCTGTGGGCGTTAGTACAGTTACGGTGATCAGGTCACGCTGAATGGACAATTGAAAATGAGGGAACAGATGTCTTCTGTTCCCTCAGCTTCAGATCTTTGTCCAAACCCCACAATGTGTAGCATTTGTGTGCCTTTTTCAAAGTGTATGTACCATTTTCACCAGCAGATGGCAGGAGATCCCAGTTTCAGTCTACACACAGCAGTCTATTACAAAGGTTTTAAAGCACTTGATGAGTGGTAGAAACAGTTTATGACAACTGAAATATACTGCTCTTATACTGTGAAATCTGCAGAGATGTACACATTCCTGTTCCGTTATCATGTGTTTCACTTGTGTTGTACACCCATTGAGATGCTGCTGTTATTTGTCAAAATACCTTTATACATTCCATTAAATGCTGATTCTCCTGTTACAACTTGCATGAGAAGGATTGTTTTAAATGGCTGGTTTGAAATTATGTGGCCAAACGTATGTGGACAAGGATGCGCACTGTTTCAACAGAACATCACCCCCATGTCCAACACGTGCACAAAGAAATGGGTTTTGTTGGCTTTGTGTTGAAGAACTTGACCGGCCTGCACAAAGCCCTCTTCCCCATCCAACATCTTTAAGATGAATATGAATGCAGACCTTTCACTTAAAATCAGTGGCTGACCTCTCTAATGCTCTTGAATGGGGGGCAAAAACCCTGCGGCCAGGTTCCAAACACTTGTTTCTTCCTAGTAGAGTGGAGGCTGCAATATATAGCAGCGTATTACTGCCCATAGTTCAGAGCGTAGTTTCATGGGTTTTTTTTTCCCCCCCCCCAAGTCTTTTCTAAAACAATACACACCCATATGTACACGGAAACTGAAAATGTATTTCCAAATATACACACAAATCGCACACATCTTTCACATCTCCCAAACACACTTTGTACCGTCACTCTGATACTGGAGTATCTCCTTTATTAGATACTGTATGTCATTAGGATGGCATGTGTGTCTAGAAGTTAGGCAGATTGCTAGAATACTGTTCAGGGACTGTCATCGAATACAATAATGGGATGGGCAATGAAAAAGCATCATAAGCTACAATCCCTCTATTTCCTTCTGTCAGTGTGATGATGAAGTAAAAACAAGTTATAAAACTGATGAACCTTTAATCACTACAGTGCCTCAACTCCACAGCACTCACGATGAATGTATTGATTAGCTGCTACGGAGGTTTGTCTTTTCTAGGTGAAGCGTATTTGTCATTCTCTGTCTTGGTGTGGTGACAGAAAGGTGGGGGCTAAGTTCACATACTTTGCATTCTTGTTGTCATTCTGAGCCAGCAGCACCCTAATGATTCACTGCTAGAGTCAGCGCCACTGGACAAGGTCGTCCGACTGGTTTCTTGTTCTGGGGAGAGAGCGAGAGGGATCCAGGTAGATAATAGACTTGAGTGTTTACACTTCCACCATTCTCTCCCTCTGATATGTTGCGAAATCTATTCACACCCTTTTCTGATTTGAAAAGGCTTTGTAAGTGTATGCACAGCATGTGTAATATTGCGTTTTGTACAGAGACCCTGGTCAGCTGATCTCCATGTGCATATTGTGGCCAGTCGCTCACAAGCTGCCTTTTGTTACAAGTTGTTGGAAGAAATTGTTGGACAATTGAAGCAGCTTAGACTTATCATTGTTCTTGTCTTTCACTTATACAAACTTGGACACACATCAACAGTCACTCACACTGAACAAAAAATTTCTTTATAATAGGCTCTCATCTTATTTTCTTTTTACATAATATAATATGTACTACAAGAGATTAAACAAAGTCATAATTGGCTTTTACAAATCACTGATCAAGGCAACAGGTATTTTAATGTCAGTGGTTTTAAATTGTACAAAAACTCACTAGAGTACTCAAAACTTTTTATTTCAAATATAAAATTAGAATTCAATATATTCCCAAAAAAAAAGAAGTTAAAAATAGCTTGTATATTGTTTCTGTTATTCTACTGTTTATGTTTGTTATCTCAGTTGTCCTTGATCTCATGTTAATGATGCGTGTGCTTCCTGGGTTTTCCTACGCGGTGGGCACGAGAGCAGCGTTCCCACGGGAGATGTTGCTGCCAGTGTCTTCATTTATGTGTGCCATGCTGCGCACCTTGTCGTCGTCTTCTTCCCTCCGATTGTCGGCCACCTGTGCAACAGGTTATTACGCACGCACGCACGCACGCACACACACACACACACACACACACACACACACACACACACACACACACACACACACACAGGACAATAACCCGTCAGTACCCGGCGCTCGTCACACGCGCCGCCTCCATTTAAGGGCGACGAACTTGTTTTAGGCTCGAGCCGCACGTTCCAGACGCAGACGTGCATCTCGAGCGCAGGACCCTTTGTTAGCGGGCGTTAACGTGATTAGCCAACGCTAGCAA
>JAVQJF010079675.1:0-16775 GCA_036023855.1 Gadopsis marmoratus | reverse complement strand
TTGTGTCCTGTGTTTGAGTTTGTGTCCTGTGTTTGAGTTTGTGTCCTGTGTTTGAGTTTGTGTCCTGTGTTTGAGTTTGTGTCCTGTGTTTGAGTTTGTGTCCTGTCTCTGCCTCCCCCGTGTTTGTTGAAGTGTTTTCACCTGTTCCTACGTGTTCACCTGTTTTCCATCCCCTCGTTAGTGTCCTGTGGATTTAAGTGTGTTCAGTTCCTTGGTTCTCTGTGGCTCATTGTCGATGTCTGTGTCCTCTATGCTCCTTTTCCATTTTGGTATCTGTTGCCTTGCTAGTTGTTCCTTCTCATTAAACCCCCTACGTTCAGCAGTCTGCATCTGGGTCCCTTTTTCCCTCCTCCGCACGCCAACGTTCCTGACACAAGACACTTGGACTTGGCTGAACCTCAGGAGGAAGGACGGTGGGATGGGTTAAATGCAGAGGATGAATTTCACCGGGGGACACAGTATTTGTGTGCATGACCTACACGTTTGTTTGTTTTGTCTCGTAGGTTCATTTGCTCCCTATTAATTTGTTTCCTCAGGTCTGTGTCTTCTTGGACTACTTGCTCTGTGCTCCTGTTTCGCCCCTGTTCCTTGTGTTTTTGTTTTTTTTTCCCCGCCCACCACCAAGGAAAGGTGCCAGGCCTCACCTGTGTGTGAGTGTTCATTTGTTCTTCCCAACATATCGCTCACCCTCATCCGTAGTGTCTGTTGGGTCCTTCTCCTGCTCTGCTGAGCCACGCACCATGACGGGTTCATGACAGTCTGACCGCTCTCATAAAGCTTCATTCCAGCAACGACGGGTGTCTGTTTTAAACATACAAGCAGGGTGCAAACCACAGGGGAGCAGGGGGGAGCTAAATTATTCCTTATCTCCTAAGGATATTTAACTGTTAATTCACACTTATTTTCCCCCGTTTAAAGTGTTGAAATTCCCTTTACACGCGCCTCAGTCAAGCTACTTTAAATCGCTTACATCTGGTTAACAATGCAGCTGCCAGACTGTTAACCAGAACCAGCCGACAGTCCAACGTTACCCCTGTTCTTGCATCCCTCCATTGGCTTCCTGTAAAATTCAGAACAAATGACAAGATCCTGTTGCATATAAGGCACAACACGACTTCGCCCCTACATACGTATCTGACCTCGTCGTTCCTCTCTCCACTTCTCAGCTGCTTCGATCTTAAAATCTCTGCCTTTTAAATGGGTGATAAATACACCGCACACTACCTGCCCAGCAATAAATGTCAAACAGAAAGTTAGCGGCTAAAAACCAACATTTCCTGGACACCAAACCAGGAGATGGGAGACTGAATATTGCAGTTACAACATGACTCCAAACAAAAGCTAATGAAAACATTTTCTTAGGTTGATTAAATAAACAAGAGTTTAGGTTTCCTTGAGAACATAATAGTTGATGCTATTTAGTTGTAGAGTGACATAATTTTAACTTTCCTGGAACCATGACCACATCCTATAATTTTGTGAGGAGTCAAATTACTGTGAAGCAAAGGCAATATTCTATATTGTTCCAGGAGTACGGGAGAAAGGAGTCTACCTATTCTCGTGAATTTTCCTTGATGATAGATGACCACATATTCAAGTTTTGTCATGTCCAATTTGTTATGGATGATACCACTGTCCCAAACGGCATGCTGTTGGATGAGTAAGAACATCGGCATGGCTCTGTTCCAGCCTCTGTTGAACAGAATCCAAGTTTCCCGTTTCCAGCCATGACAGGTGTGCAGATAGCGGCACAGCTTGGGTTTGAACGGGCAACTGATGATAGCAAATTGTCAAAAGTTGCTATTTCTTTATGGTCCCTTTGCTACATGTGGCGCATTTGGCATCTTATTGAAGTAACTGTAGCCTGTGAAGGGTCTGCGGAAGTACATTACATAACATCTATCAACGTCAGATTCTACATCGTATACACAAATGATTAATGGAGTGAAAACTGAGATTCCGGTAAAGTGATTATATTACAGACATAATACATATACAGACATTTGCGCTCACATTTTGTAAGGAAAATGTCACCACACACTCACGGATAATCTTTCAGTGAATTATCGCTGGCCAACACGCGCACAGTGGCACCAGGCCATAATCCAATGATGTGTAGCCCATGAACTGTCGGTGCATAATCGCAGTACCCGCACAAACCAGTCAGTGGCGCCGTGTTGACAAAAGCACTTTGTGTGACTGAACTTTTTGCTTAAGTTACGTAGCGAGTTAAAATAAGTCAACGTTGAGGCTCGGTTGCACGCAGGACACGAACGGCGGCCTCCTTCGGGAACTCTTTAGAGGCCAGCGCCTAACAATAAACGTAAACATGTCTCGTTTAGATATACAGCTGCACATCCTATTTGTCAAGGAAAATGTATTTAGAATGTGATTTTTGATTGACGCGTGTGTGTTTCCGTCGTGTTCCGTGAACTTCTGTGTTTCTTGTTCTTGGTTTGAAACCCTTTTGTCATGTTCCCTGGACTGTCGGTGTATTTTGTTCCTAGTGTTTCCTTCCCCTTTGTGGGTGACACCTTATTTCCTTGTTTCCTTGTGGACTTAACTATTTGGACCTCCCTTCTGTATTTTTCGTTTCCAGTCCTGGACTTTTTGATGCCTACCAGCCTTGCCAGCCTCTAGGCACAGGCCGTTAAACAAAAGCAGTCTACGTGCACCAGCTCAAACATGACATTATTGCTGTAGCTAAGACGGAAGTTATGCATAAAGAAACACACATGCGTCTTGAGCGTCTCTTGTCACTCTCTGTCGTTAACTGACTGCGGATGTTGCCAAGATGAGATAAGACATATTTGTCATTACATATAAATCTTATCTTGCCAAGCTGTCACTCCGATCGAGACTGGCCAATATAAACGTGTCTTGCATTTTTCAGCGTAGGTCCTGCCCACAGAATTCAGCAGAACAGCAAGCAAAACGTTTGGATTCGCATGAATGCACATTTTCATCGCACTTATTTTCATTTGCAATAGACCCTTTTTTTTTATTGTTATGTTATGTTTTTCTCTCACACTGACTCCTCCGTACCTCCGTACTTTCTCTCAACAACACGACAGCGTGATGGCCTGGGTTATTTGTGTGCGATGTGCAACATATCTTCCAGAGGCTGATAGCAAGGGCTTCAGTACGCCACTGAAGGATTTATTAAAGATGAAGTGAGGTCCACCTGCTGCAACGAGACTTGACGCTAGCCAGGTTCCGGACCTCTTGAAACCCTCTCCACATCTGTGACGGATCCTGATGGATTGCTGTTTGCCCGGTTAGAAAAACATCTGAGGCAATCAGAGCTTTGAAGGTGGAATTTTGAAAATCATCTGTCTGTAAAATAGTCAGAAAATCTAAAGAAAGAAAAGTTACCATAAAGGTGCCAACACATTTGGTGCCACTCCTCAATTGACGTGAAGAAGCATCACGGTAGCTCCTCCCACCGCGCCTGTAGAGTCCACGTCAGCTGATGACGATGTTGCCATGGCTGATATGTCACTTACTACTGATTGGTTAGGGCAAGAGACCACCCCCCCTCAAAATGAAATTGGCAAACATGAACACAAAATCAGACTGAGGACGAAGTGAAATGTGAGTCTTCGGTCTAATTATCAGGCTAGTTTGAAGCTTAACTGTCAAATTTCCAAAAAACAATGCTCATCACATGTCAGTCTTTGAGTTTAACTTCGGCCGCATCGCTGCTTTACTGCATACATTGCATAAAATGCATATAACAAAAGCTCAGCTGATCGAGCATGTCCCACGTATCAAGGCTGCGTCCATACCGCAGCGGGTCAGGGTTCGAATCCGGCCGGACCCATAGCTGCATGTCATCCCATCTCGCCAAAGAAATAATCTTTAATAAAAAAAAAAAAGTGTGTGTATATATAAAATGTCGATTCAGGAATCTAAAAATTACAGTACAGTTTCCCCACCCCTAGTACATGATATCTTATCTATCGAGGCGTTTAGGCTCATACCAGGTGATAACCGGAGCACATCTTAAAGATTAGAACCGACCTCGACGTGACATTGAAAACTGAGTGTCAACGCTGTTAACAAATACTTCCTAAATGTTTGAGTTTCTGAGAAAGAACCATTAAACCATGTATCAGTTAAACGCACGTTATGCAAGATCAGTTTGACAAGAGCTCGTGAGCGGAAGAACTGCGCGATTTTATGCCCGAAACTATTCATTTGTGAAACTGGATATAAAGTAAGCTTTGATGCCTGAACAAAACAGCATCTATGTGTTTATAAAGGCGTTTCTCACCTGCACGGCCCTCTGTTGTACGTGTTGCATACTACTTTCGCGGAGTCCTTTTCTTTTTATCTGTAAAAAATTCAATAAAATGACTCTGGGCAAAATTGAAACTGTGCCATGTAAATGTTTGCCAAGCAGAAAGTTCAGGTAATTTAGAGTCCTACTTTTACTACCACCTCCCCGGAGACGTGGAACTAAAAGCATTTGAGGACTTTTATCAGCTTTTTTTTTTTTATAAACAAAAAGCTATTTGACCTGGTACTAGCTGTGCATGGGATAGGTGCTGTCCTCTGCTTTCTCCTTGTTGCTTTCTCTATTTGGTCTTGGTGACAAGTGACAATGACAACGGTGACATATTGGTGCCGACCCTATATTTAGGGATGCAAGAAGAGCAAAGTCTGATTAATTGCTGTTCTTTTTGTATTCATCATCATTTGACTACTTCCTGTAAAACTAATTGCGTGCTGTGTGTGTGTGTGTGTGTGTGCGTGCATCGACTCCACCGCTGACGATGCAAACTACTGTAAAGTATAATGTGGTAACTAGTGAGTGTAAGTATATTTAATGGCTGTAGCAGAATCAGTTCCAGCCATAAATGGTACCAAAACTTGGATTTGACATTTTTAAAGATTATAATTTTAAATTTGAATTTATTCCAACACATTTCTACATTCTTTCTGCCAGTATCGCTGTAGTATTGACATAATTTCATTGCCTTTTTATTAATAGAAATGAACCACACATTTTTACTGCTAATGGATAACACGGTCCTGTCCAGAAGACATAATAACCAGTTTCATCATAAACCTTTTTTTGCTTGTGCAAAATATGAGGAAAGTAAACAGGAGGGGAATATGAGAGAGACACTGGCTGAATGTCAAGGATGCCACAACGAAAATAATTCCTTAGAAGTATTTCCTGGAACAGGATCCATATCTGATGTCCTGTCATGTAGACAGTCTGCCAGACACATTAGAGGAAACTGGCAGGTAAAATATTAACCCATTAACAAAAGGCATGACAGGCGTTGCAGAGTGATTAAGTAAAGCAACTTGCTAGAATTTCTCTAGGAGAGCTCTTTACTAGGGGCTATAATGCAAGAAATGCATTATATTAATTAATTAATTATGCATACATTTTTGGTCCAAAGATCACTCCCTCATTTTATACCAATTGTGAGACGGAGGGACAAATCATTCAAAGTTTGAAACCTTATTAGGCATTCATTTATGATGCATTCAACATCAGACACGAACTCTAACACAATTCAGATACCGTGGATGAGCACAGGGTTATTTTATTTCATTTTTTTTGTGGAGGCTGCGTTGGCAGATATAAATGAAGGTTTTGACAGCATCCACAGTCCTGTACAGACAGGCAAGCGGAGCAAGAGGTCTCTATGAATATTTTCCCAAATGATGTGGATGTGCACCATTTGATCAAATTTCATATGGTAACGCGGTTCACCCCACACAACAACTAAACAGAGTGTCTCTTCGCACGTACAACACCTGTTTTTCTTCTTAGCAGCACAGAAGCGGATTTTACTCAGAGCCGTGGCAATGTATTTGGGTAATGTCGATAATAAAATACAGATTGATTATCCCGTGCAAATGCACCACACAAAACACAGACGTGTTAAGACAGTTAAGAAAAGTAAAACCTGGAAAGCTAAATTTAAAATGTTTAGAAATTCATCCTTCAACCTGATTCTTTCCTCTTCCTCTCTTTATCTTTTTTCTACTTCCCCTTTCCCCTTTTCCCTTTTAAATAGCACAATGGTGGCATCGTGACAGTTTCTGCTTCTCTCACAACATCAGTTCCAGTTACATTTAGCGATCAGTCTGGACTGCAGTTCATAAACGCAACCAAAATGAGATGCATTGGTTCATCACTTTGTGCAAGTTATTGCTGCTGGTTTATAGTAACTAAATGTATGTCATGGCTGTTCCCCTCCCTCCCTGTGTTCCTGTTTGTTCTACTCTGTGTTTGTGGGTGTCTTTGTCTGGGGTTGCTCTCCAGGTTCCTGCTCCCACCAATTATCCTGCGCAGCTGTTGCTCATCGACTCATCACCCCCGCAGTGCTTTTATACCCGGTTCAACACGCCAGCCGTTGCCAGATTGTTGGCCAGTGTGATAACAGCAACAAGGTGCTGTGCCAGTCTTGTTTGCCATTTCTGTATTTCTGTGACCAACTCTGGTTTCCCTGGTCCGGCTATTGCTTGCTCACCCTGCCATCTCCTCAACTCCAGCCCAGCCAGCTCTGACCTGCCTCTGCTCCTGCTCCCACCCAGGAGTTAGTCCTGGCTCCTCACTCTGACTTCTTTCTCTGGCCATCCTCTCCCCGCACCACTCCGTGCAAATAAACCTTTTGTACTCTGACCATTCAGGTTTCGTGTTCTGCTTTTGGGGGGATGCAATTCTGCTTAGAGGCACTGTCTCACCTCTGGCTCAGAGTTCGCTCAGAGTTCAAGTCTGGTCATTTTGAGTCATGAATTGTGTCCATGTTTGCAATTTTTTGCAGGCAAAATTAGGCAGAAATACCATTTGGGTAACCTGGAGGAATCCTATATAAAGCAGGCAATCAATCAAACTTTAATTATATAGTGCCTTTTGTGCAAAATTGCAATACAAGGTGCTTATCACTCTCCCTCCCTCCCTCTCTCAACCCACCCGGTCGAAGCAGATGACCGCGCAGCGAGAGCCTGGTTCTGGTTCTGCTCAAGGTTTCTGCCTGTTTTTAAAAGGGGGGTTTTCCTCGCCACTGTCTCCTAGTCCTGCTCGTGGTGGGAATTGTTGGGTCTCTGTAATAAAGAGTCGGTCTAGACCTGCTCCATGTGAAACAGTGCCCCGAGGTAACTGTTATGATGTGGTGCTCTATAAATGAAACTTAATTGCTTCATCAATACAATGAGAATGCGATACCGTGAAAATAAACTAACATAAGGAACCAATAATATGTAACAATCACTTGTCAAAGACATTATAAAAGACAACACACACACACACGACTAAGTAAACCTTTAACTTCTTGTGAAACTTAGAGTTCTGCATTTTTACATTTTCACTAAAGCATAAAATATAAATAAATTATATTGTGCAAAACCATTAAGTCAAGTAAAGTTATTTTTCCCAACGTAAGGTGACGAGTGCCTTTTTAACAGGCAGACACCTCGAGCAGAACCAGAACCAGGCTGTGGGTGGTCGAGATGAGAGAGAAAAGGGAGAGCAGGAGCAAAGACAACATACAGTAGTACAATGCAGGCAGAGCTGCAGTTTGAAGCACTTTTACACTGGCTTTAGTTTTGCCAAATCCGTGTCTTCAGATTTTATGCAATAGAACACTGTCTGATATTTCTTTACCGTGTTCTGCTGACGTGTGCATGTGCCGACACGAAAATAGAAAGTGTTTCATCACGGCTGCCCTTGGAGCAAAGGAAAATATGCGCACGTATCTGGTATATTTGATTTTAATTTTCTCTTTGTAAAGCACCTTGAATAGCCTCTGTGTCTGAAAAGTGCTATATAAATAAAGCTGCCTTGCCTTGCATGCCATAACAGTTACATTATGTGTATATTAAAGTGTTCTGGTCTGAATGTGCAGCGTTGCCTCGGTGGGTGTTAAATTCACAGCCTGAATCACTGTGCCAGCCTGACACTGAACTGTGTGTCAAAAGCAGCGCGAGTACAAGTGTAATGAAGTGAAACCGTCTCCATTTACAGGCTGGACAGAAGGCAGGCGCTGTCTGCTTCTTAGCCATTGAACTGTAGATAATAAAGTTGCCTGTTGTTTCTCCCTTTTCATGTTAAGTGTCACAAGTTCTTTTTTTCTTAATGCAGATGTCTCTTGCAAACAATCAGATATGTATAGTGACAATAAAACACTACTTTAATGAGGCGTTGCATGATTGGTAAGAGGAGGTCCAGTGTGAACGTGGTGTGCGAGGCCCTGGATGGAAAAAGAGAATCCCCTCTGTGAGGGTGACCGTGCTAATCCCTGCACCACCATTTACAGCGATTTTACAATTTCTTTTTTTTTTAGTATGACTAGTAATAAAGTTTTAATATGTTCCCATTTGTGATGTTTCAGATTTTATTAAGCAGTGAAAATGCTCTTAAAAGGCCTAAAGGGGTAAATCAAAGTTGTGTTTTTTGCAAGTAGTATGAAATGCTGCCTATCACTTGTCAGCAGTGTTCAACAGATGTATTAATCAATTTTTGACCACAGGGGGGCAGGGGAACCCCAGTCAGTTGGACACGAGATTGACCGCTGAGACTGAACCATACAGCAAATGTATGCGAGTTACTGGAAATTCCTCCTGTACATACAGTATGTATATTTAAACTCCTCACCCTCCGGTCAATAGTGGGGAACAGTGGGGAATGGCGACAACTAAACCGGAAAGAAAATGAGGTACAAAAATAAATAGAACAGGTGGCATTAAAGAAAAACATGTCCTGAGATAGTATAGTTTTCTATATATTTTGCATATCAGAATGAAAGATGTGAAAGATATGAATCTCATTTGTAGGCATCTCGCATTCCATCAGCCCATGTATACTGCAAATTTAGTTACAGAGAAAGTTGCAGTAAATAAGACATGTAGTTTGAGCATCTGGGGATTTGGGGGGGGGGAAATTATGATGTCTGATATCCAAACATAACAAAAGAAACTGAGGACAAACTGAAGTTTGGGCTGATGTCCATATTGATATTCATTTCCTCATGATTCCTTAGCTATCATGAACATCAGCTCAATTACAGCAGCGAGAGCAGACGCAAGGAAGCAGAAATGGTGGGTTCGCCTGCAGACATCTGGGTTTGTTTACGAGCTCTGTGTTTGTACATTTCAGGCAGGCTAAACCAGAACAAATCACTTGTGAAATGCAATAAATTCCTTACAAACAGCAGGCAGTTACTGCTTCTCTCTCGGTAGCAGGTGGAATCGATGTTCGAGTTCACTTCTGGGAATGTGCTTTCATTGTAATGACAAAACCATCACAGAAAGGAGACGACTTCCACGAGGAAACAAAAGCAGCTGTCACTCACACATGAAGTGCAGACGGTATAACATCTGAGGTCAATGTCAAACGAAGACGCGCTGAATGGAAAAAGAAGATGCAGGAAGAACATGCGCATGGAGCCACAGTGTGCAGAAAACACGTTACAAGTGAATTTCAGTTATAATATACATTCTGCAACTTTGTAGGATTATTTTTTGCTTTGTGGGTATAAAACTGGAATTACCAGCAGGCCAGCTAGTTACACACTTTGATTCTGTGATGCCTCAGAAGCTAGTTTATTTCTTTGTTATGGAACCTCAGCAATGTGCTTACTTTACGTAATTAACTAAATGTTTATTTCTTTGGTGTAGACCACACACACACAGATATTTTCAGTTAAATCTTTTCAAGGCACATCCCTGGTGTTTTTACTCAGTGTGACTGCACCTACCTGCCATATAGTCCTTCGCCTACCTAGTTAGACAGAGGGCGCCTGTGAATTGGGGGGTGGGGGTGGGGATGCATTAAAATTTAACACACAATTCAAAAACGCCGACTTCCTGTTGGGTGTACATGGCACAGAGATGTCACGTGTGCCTGCAAAATTTTGTACATCTAGGTGATGCATTAGGGGGTGCTACGGAGCCTGAACCCAGAACAATAATCCATTGTGAACTTTTTATTATCATTGCAATTTACAATTTCGCTGGTTTCACAATACCTTTTTTGATTTGTGTTATGGCTCAATAAAAACACAGCAAAACCAATCAGCTACAAGGGCAGATTATCTGGTAAGGAGATATCATCCAATAAAAACCTTTTTTTATAACTTTATCTCAATTGTTATCCCACAAGCTGCTGTGGTGCCAGAACAGCGTCTGGAGAAGGAAGGAGGGCAGACATCATATTAACAAATGCCATGTCAAGAAGGTGCTATAGGTGGTGCTTATCTACAACGGAGTACCAGGCTATACTGGTATAGCTGTCAACAATAAACGTCACTTGATTGTAGCCAGGATGATTCCACTAGACATTAAAATACATTTTGTGGTTTGGAACAAAGTTTGTCCACAAGACATGACATGTGCTTTTAGGACTTTCAACTGCATCTCAGGGTCTTTATTTTATTTTTAGCCATGTAGCTGGCTCAGGTGTCCATCCTCACAGCCCCACTTAAACCTGGCATTAACATGTGATCTGTAATTGGATGCGTTATCTGAATAATGACATACGATCCATTGTGCATTTACTCCTGGTATCAATAAGTGCTAACGTTACCTCAACCGGCATTGTGATTGCGCCTCGATATGCAGATTGATGCAGGCGTTGCAAACGTGGCCCATCGCAGGTAATGCCATGGGGGGGGGGGGGCATGAGGCATTTTTAAATCACTTCTTGCGAGGGGAGACTTGTTAGCTACTTGCAGCTTTTGGTAGGCAGCTTGAACTAGCACGTAGAGGTGGTCTTTCAACATGCTGGGTGGATTTGTGTCTGTACAGACTGCATTTACACCTGGCTCAGATCTGGTCATAATACAATCCAGACCACCTCCAGAAGCGTCTAGCCAATTTGATTGCGTGACCAAAGGTCCACACTTGGGTCATGCGGTGAACCTGCAGTTCAGAGCTTCCAAATCTCTTTAGTATAAGTGATGGGGTCCCCAAAGTTACAACGACACTGGTTATTTAACAGCAGAGATTTCAGTTCTTCCGTTTTGTCTGTGCTCCTGTAACACTACACTCCTCTCATTAGTTTCGCGCCACGTACTTCCACCTGCCAATCAGAATTTAACAATATAAGAAACAGTTGCTGTGCTGGCAGACAGCAAACAGCTAAGCAGTTGTTCGACAAGCACGGCAAACGCGGCAACTCGTGAAATCAGGAAATGCATGTCAGGCAGGTAACAGACACCAGGAAGAAATAGCTGGAAACAAGCAGCTTGTGACCGCTGGCAATCTGCGTCATTACTGAAAAGTGCCAGGAGGCTAATGAGGGAACTGGAGACAGCTGAGAAGGAAAGTGTTTTTGTATCAGGTGATGATAGGAGAGAAACTCACTGAGGGCAACTAGTGGGCAGATGACGAAGGACAGGCTCTCGAAAACTCTGAAACGCACACACCAGGAACCGAAACAGGAGGCTGAAGATGAGATGGGATGATGACTCATCGAAAGACTATGTTCATTTACATCTAAATCCAATAATGGCACAAGAATAATTTCACACAAAGGAAGAACGCGCCTGATGTGATTGTTCCATGCAGTAATTCAGCCATTTTAATTTAAAGTAAAAACAAGTGTGAAAGCCATTAACTTTCAAATAGTGCACGGCGAGCTTATTCATCTTCATTTCAGGTATAATGCGTTTGAATTTATGATGAATAACTGTCTAAACCTGCTGAAAATAGAGGTGTTTTCTGACTTTCAAAATATCGGGACTGCTTTTCTTAATCTCATACGAAACGAATCGGAACCCGGACTTGATAAGAACCAAAATTAGGGACTACAATGTGAACTGATGAAAGTGACAAAGCTCAACCCTGGCCGACACCTGGTGATATTTGTCAGCGTCCCGTGATTTTAATATAGATGGATTCATCGGTCGTAGAATTTATAATCACTGATCATTTTACTGTGCAGACGTTGCTCTTAACTGTATGCGGTCGGTCTTGTTTTACCAACTGCTGAAACACTGAATGGTAATGGCTGTAGCGATGGACGGCGTTAGTCGTTCCTGTGTTCAAGCCAGCTTTTCCAAAGCAATTCCAGGAATTCAAATAACCAACCCTTCACTTCCAAGTGTGTCTCTCTCCAACCTCCGTCGAGACAGGGAGGTCAGACGAGTTTGGATTGCACCCCCCGAGCCAGAGCTATTTAACTGAAACTTTGGCTTCACCTTAAACAGATAATTGCCACGTAATCTTTCGATGTTCATGACCGTGTTTGTTTAAGTCGCTGTAATTCAAGCTAATCCAATTACGCCAACAGCAGCAGTGTGTCGGATCAAGCACATTTGCACCAAACTGGTTAATTTGGCCACTTACAGAAATAATCCATTTGCAGTTTGACGGACTAAAAGCTCCAACCTAACTCACTGGGGGCCAATTATAGGTTATGCTGTGCTGGAGTTTAAGGACCTGCTGCTGCTGCTCTGAAGGTAGCGTGGTTTATTTCTGTGCAGTTAATCCTGCTGCTTGTCTAGTATCGGCTGGTAGTTCCACTTCCTGTTGACAAGAGAAAGTAGTTTATAATCTGGCATACTGCTAGACATTTAATTGTATGGCATCAATCCATGTTTTTTACTTTATTTTCCCATGCACTCCCTGCCGCATGCCACCATGCCAAAATACTGTTTACGATCAAAATGTCTTACTTGAAGAAATTATTAATGAATACATTATGGGGCGATATCTTGGCTGGCTGGAAGGCACAAGCCCTGCCAGACTTGCACCGCTGATGTTGGCTGCGTCTGGAGTAACAGACCCAATAGACTTGAGCAAACAGTCGGACACAGTGCTCTCAGTGCATGCAAGCAACATGCAAACCAGGTGTACAGCACAAATCCACAATGCTGAATGCATTTATTTTTTATGAAAACATGTAGGTGTGTTCCCCGTATGGATAAATGCGGTCACAAAAGTAACTGGATCAGTTTCTGGGCATCCATCCCGAGTCTGAGCAGAACGCTCCAGGGGCTTTGGGTGAACCGTGGTGTCCCAGTAAATGAGGTGTAATGACGCTTTGCACACCAAGTCAATTCTTTTTTTCCCAGCGCAGAATGTTGAATAAATAAAACAACGTTCAGCCTCTCACATGTCTGCAATTTTCTGCTCTGCCACAAGGCTTAAAAAAAGTACGCTGCGTATCAACTTTAGCGTAGGGAGTGTTAGGTTGTTGGATTTTTTTTTCTCTTAAGACTTTGTTTCGCTGAAGCAGCATACAGTCTTACCGTGTGCAGGTGTGTATCATACTGCCAACTGCTGTTGAGGATTTCCTGAATCCTAATTGGCCAGATTATTTTTGACACGAGTCTGCCGCTCCAGTATCGGTGCGTGAAAATCTTACCTGTGGTGAGCTTTCACTGGGAATAATGCAGCAACTTTTTTTCTCAATACAAAAAAACATTTTTAAAAATGACGTAAAACAGGCGAAACCGCGGTTTGGCTCTAAAACTCAAAAGCAATACGGGCCATCTGTTCCATCAGACAGAAGGTTTTGGCAGCCATCATAGACCTCACTTAACGGACTTCACTCAAAGTGATTTTCAACCTTTTTTATTTTGTCACACATGGATATTCAAGGTAATAGCCTCTGTCATCACCCCCCTCGTCATTTTACCGATGCCTCACAAGAGCTGTGCGATTTGACCCGTGTTTGATATGCCAGGAGGGACATTCTTAATTATTTTAGCAGTTTGGAATCTGTATCGCCGTCCATTTCGTCTGACATTAAATCCCACATGAAGCCAGCCTTTTGATACGATTCCTACAAAATTTCTACTAAAGAGACGGTTGACACAGTTGGCCCCAGTATTTTATTGATAGCTCCTTAGCAGGAGGCATCTCTTTTTAGCAGCAGATAGGGGGGGAGGGCGCAATTTGAATTCTTTTAGACCTGAGCAAAGCTTTTGGTAGATCACGCCATTTTAATAGACTGTCTTGAAACCTGGGTTGGCATCAAAGGCACAACACCTTGTTGGTTTTATTCTCCATCTACTCGCTTCCATTTGTATCGTAATGTCTCTTTTCATTGCTACGCAGACGACACGCAGATATACCTTCCCCCGGAGGCCCGGCGAACCCAAACAGCCGAGCTGCTGTCTCAGTGATGTCAGCTGTTGGATGGCATAAACTTTTCTTCAACTCAATAAGTCAAAATCATTAATCATATTGATCCAGTCCGCCAAACTCTGTCAGTTTCATTGAGAGCGTCCTTGGTCCATTATTGTCTGACGTGAAACCCGCTGCCAGACCTTTTGTACTATTTGATTCAGATCTAAGGTTTAAACCACAGATCAAACAACTTCTGTAACTCCCTCGTGGCTTCTCTCCATTGGCTCCCCCTTCGATTTAGAATTGATTTTAAGCTTTTACTGATCACTTGTTAAGGCACACCTGGGTCTGGCCCACGGAACATAAACTGTTGTTGCAGGCTAGCTGCATAGAGATGTCGCTCGTAGGAGTCGGCATAAGTAAAACGCAAAGCTGTGTAATGAGGAGAGTCTGAGCAATTTTAGACATCCGTCAAATGAATCTCTAATTGAAACGTCCCAGACTGCATTGCTGCCTGTGCACATTTTATTGGCAGAGTGAGCCCATCAGCAAATGATGCTTCCCAAGGTTTTTAACCCCATGATGACTGTGAACAGTTTTAGCGTAGTAGCCTTCTATTCCACAACTTTTACATTTACAAACAATTGGTACATATTTTTTTTTTATTATTATATGCTGCGACGTCGGTCTCTTTTGAAGTCAACCGACTGAGGAACCCTTTTTTAATGTTAGCATATTTCCATGTGTTGCAACAGGTATTCTTCATGTTTCCAGGGCTTTTGACGCCAGCCGATTGACACGGCGTCAAACGAAAAACAACACGTTTCTCAGGCTTCTCGCTCGCTTGGAGGGATCACTTGCCAGAAGCAAAAGGGCCAAGTGTATGATTTTAATGAGGCCTACCTGTTGACATATTACATTTATTGACAGAGAAGCACTGAAATATTACAGCCAGGGCCGTTAAACGTATGCACCAGCAGAGGACATTAGATACCATTAGGTCACTGTAAAATCAGCATTATGCATTGACAACGCACAGGTTTATTATTAACACTATGCGCTTAAAGTGTGTTCTCGCTATAGCGTCTCAATCTCTGTCAAACGCATCTTACGATCTTCATTCATAGAGAGAGTCGCCTTGTGATCGTCCGGGACAAGCGAGTGTGCATATCCAACGCATGTTTGTGTCAACTGGCATCAAATGGCAAACACTTGCCAACTTGCCTACATGTGTCATCCTGTATTCACAAGGTCTTACCCATAGTTCCGTGGCTGCTGCGGCACATCGACTCACTCAGTTACTGAGTCACTCGTTTAACAAATCGCGCACACCGAGAGACACGGGGGGGCACAGGCCCACGGTTCAAAGGCCAAATGCATTCTCATGTTGCTACAACCTCTTCAGACGTAAGGCTTCGTTTGACAGGACCCTCTCAGATGCAGAATGTTGTGCTAAAGACATGCTCATTTTTCTTTTCTCCCCCCTTCTTCCTGCAAATTGTTCTTGACTCTGGGCGTAAGTACGGGCCAAAGATTCCTTGTATGTCTCCACACATACTTGGCTGATTTCTGATAAATATATTCTGCATCTGTACTGTGCATATATATACTGAGTGCATGGGGCCAGACACTGAGATCATTTTAAGTTTTTAAAAAAACAACAACAACAAAAAAAAAAACCCCAATCACAAATAAGTGCCCAACATGTATCTGCCTGTATGTTGCCTTTTTATGAGTTGTCTTTTAAAGTATTCCTAATGAATTCTAATGAGCCTATTACCGCTATTACCTCATTATAATGACGCACATCAACCTCTAACTCCCGGGTACGAGCGGGTTAAACGCCTCGTAAAAAACCAAACGCGCCGGGCCGCAGCGAGGTCCCGGACCTGGTCGCGGTGCCGGATCCGGTCCCCCCCCCCCCCGTCAGAGGGCGGCTCGTCGCGCGTCGCTATAAAGGCGTCGCCGCTCCGCGCGCCCTCAGAGCCCGGACCTGGGTGCTGGACGGACGGGCCGTTAGTCTGCAGGCTGCAGCGGTTCAAAGTTTGATCTCCCCAATTTCTCTTGCCGCCCTCCTCCTCCTCCTCCTCCTCCTCCTCCTCCTCCTCCTCCTCCTCCTCCTCCTCCTCCTCCTCCCTTCCTTCCTCTCGGGGCTTCCTTCTCCCTTCCCTTGGATCCTCAGGACTCAGGCTTCGGATATGTGCGCACGGGAGGATGACAGCCGCTTCCCTCCACGTAGAAGTAAAATAAAATAGGCTTTCGCACACACTGGATTTACTCGTGTCGTTCCATATGAAGAAGTCAAAAGTAAGTGTTTGATTTTGTTGTTGTTGTTGTTGTTGCCTCTTTACTCGAGGGAACAAAATGCGCTCGCGACGTGACGCGCTCCTTCCTGCAACAAATAAAAATGTGCACATGTGTCTTGTGTTACACGGTCTGTGTTACACGGCTGCACCCGGTCCACGCGGTGAGTCCCGACACCTTTTCTGGACCGGGACCCATCGTTCACTGCTCCAGCGGTTTGAGCTGCAGACGCTCTTCTGCTGGACCGGACCACACGGGCATCCATGACCCTGTTGCCGGGTCTCCTCCCTTGCACCGCCTTTTGGTCGCTCCTGGCCCCCGCGGACGGGGACCAGGGCTGCAGGGCCGGAGATGCTCTGACCCAGTCGTCTGGCCGTCACAGCTCGGTTCTTTGGTCAAGGTCATGCTGCTTCAGCTTGGAGGACATTTGC
>JAVQJF010079670.1:0-13753 GCA_036023855.1 Gadopsis marmoratus | reverse complement strand
GTGTGTGTGTGTGTGTGTGTGTGTGTGTGTGTGGCTTTGATGCTGGTTCTCACTCTTCACATGCAGATAAGATGGGCTCTGGCAGCAGTAGCAGAGACACGGAGAGATATGGACACCTTTGGGCCTTATCACCAGGACCATCGCAGTCTGAGGGGGACCATGAAGACATAACACAGGTTAGGGTGGAAGGAATGATGGGAGGGAGGGAAGGGAACAAGGACATTAAAGAACTCCTTTTCTGTTCACACAGAGGTTTCTGGGACTTTCAGCTGTGCTCTGCTATTTTATAACCAGAGACCTGTTTACCTAATTGGTGCGATCTACTCATATTTAATAAAAGTTTATTTAAATCACAAGATATACAATTAATTATGACACTTGAGACCGTCTCTTTCCACGGCGTTTTAAAACGGACCAGATCACTTCTTTGCGTGCTGTTTCCCCAGTCCATCGTCAGGGGTCGTGCCTCAGCTGGGCAACATGTGTTCTGCTGGACACCTTCATCCTGGATGTGTAAAGATGTAACCCGTTATAGCACATTTGACAGTTACATTAGAGCGCGTGGTTTCTTCCCCCCCGTTTCGAGGGGTGAATTAATTCAACATGCAACGTGTCCAAGCCCCGTGGAACGGAAGTGTAGCCCCACACTTTTAGCACCGTGCTCTGCACCAGCCGGCTGCGGAGAGTCCAAAACGCAGCAGGACGGTCTGAGGTTCGAACCCACTGCTGCCGACAACATGCGCAAGTTGACCCCCAAAATGACCAACAGCTGGGCTTGTCGCGGTGCCATTGAGCGGATGTGACGGAACCCTTCAGCACGCGGACTTGGGCGACTTGTGTTCGAGCGGACGGGCCGCCGCTCCGTGGAGATGTGCTGCTGGTTCCTTGTAGCCTGCGGAGCTCCACCTCTGGCGAAGTGCGCGCGGAGTGGGCGGTTTCAGAACGCGCACACACACCACGCACGCACACGCACGCTTATCATGGTCTGCAACCTGCGGATCCCGGTTAGACTCTCTCTCACACACACGCAGCCTGCAGGAGTCGGTGACCCTGTTTTTTAAAAGGCGGCGTTTTAGTCGGCGCGCCGCGCGTGTCGGAGCGCGCGAAGCGACATGGCTTCTTTCCGAGGACTTGTCATCCTTCCATCGGCCAACGTCGCCTTCTGAGCGCTCTCGGAGTAAAGCCTCGCATGGTGCACTTCGTCCCGGAGCAGCACAGCGCGCCGCGGGGCTTCCGACATGAGCGCAGGAGCGACGCAGTTTTGCGCATTCTCTCTTCAGAAAGTACTTCAGATGGCTTGACACGCGGGTCTTCTCTCGCGTTTGATCCGCGGCCGCGACAGACAGACAGACAGACAGACGGGACGGACTGAGGTCATCGCTCATCTTTTGACGCACATTTGACATTTCCCGAGCTCCCAGCCAGCCAACTCCGGCGCTCCGGAGGGCGCAGCGGGACGGCAACTATGAGCAGCTGCTGGCTCGCGCTGGCCGGACTGTGGTGGAGCGCGTGTCACTGCGGGCTCCCGGCCGCGGGGACCAACTACTCGCTCGGCGCGAGCAGCGACGCGCACCCGGGGTTCATCCACCGGCGGCTGCGGACGCACGAGAAGCGGGAGATGCAGAAGGAGATCCTGTCCATCCTCGGGCTGCCGCACAGGCCGAGGCCGCATCTGTCGCACGGGAAGTACAACTCCGCGCCGCTCTTCATGCTGGACCTGTACAACACCATGTCCAGCGAGGAGGAGAGCCAGGTGGACGGGACGCCGCGGCAGCGGCAGCAGGCCATGCGGACGACCCGGAGTCCGCCTCTGGCCGCGGGTCAAGAAGCCGCCTTTCTAAACGACGCGGATATGGTGATGAGCTTCGTCAACTTGGGTAAGCTACTCGGAAGTTGTTGTTTCTGTTGTCGGCGAGTTTGTAGCGTGATTTTGTTTTGGTTTTTTTTGTCTTTGTCTGAACGACAAACGGAGAATGTCGCCTCGCGGGGCTCGAGTTCGAGGAGCGAGCAGGTGTTTTTTTGGCAAGTGGAGGCTCGTCATGGGGATAAAATGATGTGATACTTTTAAGGGACGCGTGCTCGTCGCACAACATATATACGTTTGTTTTGTTGCGCTTCACTTTGCGACACCAGCGCGGCGACGCACCGCGTCTACAGGCGTCATGTCGCCGTGTTCCTGCGGAGTAAATGACCGGAACACTTCGTCCCTCTCGTGTCTCCTCGGCTCATTTATAGGACCCCAAAATGCTGTGGTCAGCCTCGCTGTGCCGTCTACTCCCCGTGATTTATGTCTCTGCCGGGGGGGAAATAGACCCTCCGCAAACCACCGCTGCTGTTTGTGTGTTTAAAGGGCGGTTCGGCGAGTTGCGGTTCCTGCGCGTAAACTGCGTCGCATTGTTTGCGTCGCCCCGAGCGGATTTGTCCTTTTTTTTTGTTTTGTTTTGTTTTGTTTTTTAATGAGCTCCAGTGGCGATAAAGAGGGCGCAGAACATAAAAGCCCCAAAGGCCTCCCTTCCATTAGCAGCTGCAGTGTTTACTGGGAGACTCTAAACACGAGGAGGCTCATGAGTCCAGATTGATGGTCGTCCTCTTTGGGAACTAAGGGCATTGTGGGACTGTGGGGTTTTTTGTTTTTTTCTTCTTCAGACTTTTAGCTTCTCTTGAAGCAGGAAGACCTTCAAATATTTTACCCCTCACCTTTTGTTTTTTTTTCTTTTCACAAACCATTTAATAGTCACTCTGTGCCACACATACAGAGGAGAATTGGGGCGTCCTCTACTTATTGGTCCTGCAACAAAACCAGATATTCAGACAGCAGGAGGCCATCGCTTTGGTCTCGAATATTGAACCCCCCCTGTTGGCTTCTGTGTGGGGGTGTGATGGTGGCGGCGGCGTGCTGTTTGTGTGTCTGCGGTTTTGGTCTTCATGTGCTGTGTCAGTTTGGGTTTATACTCCCGTGTTGTTGCACATCTGGCTCTCCACTTTGATTAATCGCCTCCTGTGCATCTTTTGACGATTCCCTCAGATTTCTGCGGTGACCAGGGGGATTAGGTTGCCATCTCCTCCAGCCGTACACAGAGTCCTAACCGCCCTGGAGGAGGGACGGCTTCCTCCCTGAATGTGATTGTAATTAATGTTGGACAGGCCAAGGCTTTCCATCTGCTTTGCAAATAAGGCCTTGCACGACTACCGTGTGTCATCGCCATCCGATTGGTTTTTAATGTGTCTCTTGCTCGATTGGAGCGGTTTGTGCAGAGCGACTTCGAAAAGCTGTAGTAGAAAGAGGCCTGGAGCTCTTCTGGGTGGTCCTCCTCCTTCTTCTTCTTCTTCTTCTTCTTCTTCTTTTTTTTTTTTCTCAAAATCGGCCCAAAAATCTGGATGTCACGTGTGGCCAAAGTTAAACTACAAATTAGAATCAAGATGAATGAAAGGAAGAATAGCAAAGAAGCCAAACAATCTGTCTGAAACAATTAAAACGATATGGAGCGAGGTTAACCTGACAGCCCCGGAGCAGGCTTATTCATTGAAAGGCACCTCCCCCATGTAATCTGTGTTTGTGACACCAAAGCAAGGAAGAGTGTTTACACTGATGATGTGATTTCAAACTGGATTCACCTTTCCTCCTCCTTCGTGCAGATGTAAGAATCTCAGACTTTAAAGTGACCCATGCCAAATAAAAGCAATGATGGTGATTTAAGCTGCGGCCTGAACTGATGCCTCTCATAGCCAGCTGCGGATTGAGAGCTCGTTTTGCGGGGGTATAGTCTCTTGGCGCTCGGATAGATTTGAGAAAACCCTGCGTTACATCCAGTCTCAAGTGCGCTCTCTGCGAACCATATGCCTCTTCCCCCCCCTCTCTGCCTGATTCATGTAGACCTCTTGTTCAGTCATCCATTCTCCGTAGCTTTCATCACTTGTTCAGAAATGACCCATTGAAAAACAAGTGGAGCAAGTGCTGGAAAACTTCAAATTGGGGGGACGAGAAGCATATTTTCCAGCTCCGTCTTCATCTTCATTCCTAGAATAGCACGTTCATCACTGTTTGCCTTGTGGACGTCCTGCTTTCCACTGAGGCTTTGTGAAGTGACACTGTGGGCTGAATGACTCGCGCTGTGTGACACACTGCAGCTCTGAACGCGTCCTAATGCTCGGCAGTTAAAGGCTCCCTGTGGAGTGATCCACCTCTAGTAGTGCTATGGAGCGTTTTGTTTCTATGAGGTACACATTCCTCTCAACTGTTTCACACTATTCCACCGATCAACAGGTGGCAGTAGTTCGCCAAGATATGCAGCAATGTGCCAGGAAAAGCAGGGAAGAAGACTGCAACGTGGACGTAAATGAAGCAGCATTTAAAATGCTTAAACATCACCTTTAAAAATGTTTTATGAGCAAAGTAATGCACCCAACACGTTTTGGTGAGTGAGAGTTTGTTGGCTTGTACATCAGCCACAACTTTATGACCACTGACAGGTGAAGTGATGGGGGGGGTATATGAGACAGCAAGTGAAAATTTTGTCCTCCAAGTTGATGTGTTGAAGCAGGAAAAATGGGCAGCATAAGCATGTGAGCGACTTTGACAAGGACCAAACTGCGATGGCTGTACGACTGGGTCAGAGCATCTCCAACACTGCAGCTCTTGTGAGATGTTCCCGGTCTGCAGGGGTCAGTAGCTACCAAAAGTGGTAGCTACTGGTATTGTGGGCGACCAAGGCTCACTGATGCGTGTGTGGTCCGATCCAACAGAAGAGCTACTGCAGCTCAAACTGCTGAAACAGTTAATGCTGCTTCTGATTGTGTGTTCTGACACCTTTCTGGGCATCGCAGTTTGTTGCACATGGGGCTGCGCAGCTGCAGACCGGTCAGAGTGCCCGTGCTGTCATCATGTTATGGCTGATCAGTGTACTTGTTGAATGTAGATTTTAACAGATTTTTTTCTTTGTGGCTTAAACACGCAGACACACTGACTTTAGAGGAATTCTATTAGTTCTATTACATGAAACATTAAACAGACACATTAATGTACTTAAAGGAATACATTTTAGTATATGTGCAGAACATCATGAAAATCCATCTGAATAGTCTCTGTGTGCCGTTTTAAGTACAATAGCATCCTTTTTCATATTCATATATTAAGAGAACTCCAGTTGAGACATCCATCCATCCATCCATCCATTATCTGTACCACTTATCCACGGAGGGTCGCTGGGGGGGCTGGAGCCAATCCCAGCTGGCATTGGGCGAGAGGCGGGGAACACCCTGGACTGGTAGCCAGTCAATCACTGGGCCCAGTTGAGACATATTTAGTAGAAAAAGGGCGACCTACACTTTTTATATGCTGGCCACGGACCTATAAATCTGTCACAAGGTAATATATTGTGGAGTGAGTGGGGAGACACTGACCAATATTAGTAAGGTGCATCCCAGTGGAAAACAAATAAACAGGAAAACGGGTCAATACTCACTCAATGAATGAGGGGTGACATATTGCTGAACAAATATCTGCAGCCAGCGTGAGGGCAATAATAGCCGGCTGTTCCTATTAGCTTTGGTTTTTGCGGTTGAGCGGTTACCTCGTGGTTATGGTGAGTCATGGATGCACAGAAATGGCTTTGGTTTCACGGGTCGCAGAACAGGAACTCCAAATGTTGTTCCTCTGTCATCTGCATTTAACTGTGATGAGTTTGCTTCGCCGTTCCACCATGTCAGCCAGACATACAGGTGTGGAGGCCTCTCTAAGCTTGGCTTGTCCCAGAGCGAAGCCAAGGCATCCTTTGCTGTTTGTCTGCTGGGTCCATAATAATCCAGGAAAATCCATCCAGGGTCTTAGAGTCGGTCTTGTTTTGCTTTTCCTACAGTTTTAAATACCTTTCATGATTAACAGGTGAGCTTTACCCCACCCTCCTTTTAATCGGTAGATTGGCCCCATTTGCAGGCATTTCATGTGTTGGATACAATCCAAATTTAGTTTTCTCTTCGCCACATATTTGTGTCTCTGTTTGCCAGATCACAAATCTGATTGCATTTGTCCTGGTTTTCCTTGGCTTCACACTAATATCAGGGTTGGTGCGACTCCAAGCCAGAGGATGGATTTGATGCATCAGAAGCTGTTTGATAACGGCTAAAAGCGTATAGAGTTTCGATTTTATTCAGCTAATTATAACTATAACATGGCTGAATTATTATACAGATCATTGAGTGGTTGGACTGATCAGGGACCAGAAATTCTTTATATGTGACGGAGAATGGCGGCTAATTTCATTGCCCCTTCAGTTGTTATCATCACAAGGGACAGGCGCTGTCCCCACAGACCGACAGTCGGATTTGAATCTGTCTTGAATGCCTCTTGGTTGCGTTCACACGTGGCTATTTTGATATCGGTTAACCATCCAATCCAAGACACGTAATGTGGTTACTTGTAAATGCGGTCCAAGTTATTGTGGCCCATTTTAAGGTCATTCCAGTGTCTGAAAATCTAAATGACACATGCCTCGCCTAGCTCAAATATTATAAAATTATTTTATGCTTTCGCGCACTTGTCTGTCAACATGACTACCCTCCTGTTCTTCTTCTCCTCGCCATCTCTGCACACCCCATTGCATGGCTATAGCTGAGCTGTCACTATACCTCTTACCTAAGTCAACAGCCCTGCTTTCTACCAGCCTGCCTCCCACACTTTAAAGGCAAACAAGCCTGAAGCTTTAAGAAGTGGGTTTTTCAAGAGATTAGCCGGGTCCAGACAGCCCCGGGCTTATTCTGAAATGAAGTGCCCTTATTAAATGGCTGTTTTCCTTGTCTTATGATGCCTGGCTGTATTTCTCGGTGCCTAAGCTCAGGTAAGCCAGTTCCTTTGCAGCGATATGTGTCCCAAAGCCCCAGCATGATCAAAAAATTAGTTGGCTTCGATCAAAGAGTCAATTGTTTGATGCAGAAGGGAGCTTTGGAAAGTTTTCACTAAACCGTCTTGAAACACTTCCTTCAAAGCTTCAGAGACCAGACCAGAACACAAGACCACCCGTCCCTCCACCTCAGCTTGGAGCATGCCGTAAACAGTATTATCCAGAACTTAAACGAGGAATTCAAGATATGCTGTAGTGGAATAAAGGATTTTTTCTGAGACATAAACTTGGCAGTTGAAACCTTCCTGCGATGGTGAGAAAAATGACATTAACAAACTACAAACCTCCGTGTTTGTTTTCATCTGTTTACAGTATCCGTTATTTCACTGCCGCTACAAGTTCACTTGAACTTGCAGTGATGTTCAAAAATGGCCCAAGATATACAAATAATTCTGCTTATTGAGTTACAGTGTTTTAAAGTGCTTCCTTTTTCTCCTGTTTGGATTGTATTGGTTGTCGGAGCTCTTTGGCAAAACACGCTGCTGCCTCAAGAAACAAACGGGGTGATGGGGGGGAAACATCTCCGGTTAACCGGATTATGTCTTTTCCAGTCCAGCTTTTATGCCTGTTATAAAAGAAACGAGGTGTTACAGAACGACTCTATTGTCCATCATGACTTTTCCCTACCTTCCAGTGTGTATGAGTGTGTGCATGTCTCCTGAGAATAGGTGGAGGAACTGATGCATCAAACCACTTTCTGTTCACACACACACACAGTTGGTCAAATCTAAGGTCAGCAGATAACCATTTCTAAGGGAGCATTCCATTTACACTTGAAGTCATCTCTGTCACACATTCTGCTCTTAACACCCCACAATGCACACAAACACACGCGCGCACACACACATATCACTCCTCCACCCCCGCGCCCACCCACCCCGAAGATATCGCTCCCTCTCACGCCATAATTCTCCATCTTGACAAGATGGCAGCTGAGATTGGGGCTAAGTACAGAGATTACGCTTCTCGGCTTGTTTTCTTCTGTCTGTCTTTGCTTCTTGTCCCGTCCAGTCTCGTGTCGGCATTGGACATTCCAGTTTGGAGTGATAGTGGCGTGGGATGGAGGCGTGTGAGACGAGATAAGGAGGTGAAGTGAGGCACACTCACGGCTGGTAACGATCTATCGAACGGAGCCGATAACCCTGGTGGAACATCTGATTAGGGCCCGCTGCTCCCATTTATCACCTCTGGGCGCAGGCATAACGGAATTTACTGTGTTTTCCTTTCTGCCGTGCCTCTCTGTGTTTCATCTTGCTGCATTTAGTTGATTTCACACATGAGCTCTGACAAACCTCAGAAGGAGTCTTGACCACATGCTGTGCAACACGACGCAGATGATCAGAAACAGGTTGGTATGATGGCCTCCTTCAGGAGCTCATGTAGACAGCACATGATAGATTAGGCTACTGGCCGTGTATTAAACATTGATTATAGTATGGGTTTCACTGAAGAGTCTGTTCTGGTCCAAATACAGGTTTAAAGACGTTTCCAGCCCCAACAGAAACGAATTCTAGCATGAAAAGGAACCATACAAACTTTATATCGAAGTCTGGCACAAAATGTCAGCTTATGGCATTGATACAGAAATATTCACATACTGTGTAGTCGTATCATGACTTTTCACTTTGAGCAGAAAGCCTTTTGCAAACTTAGACTGTGTGTGTTACTTGTTGTTAACCCCCTTGTATCATCAGCACTTGTGCATCTGAGTGTGTGGATTTGTGCTTAAAATGAGGAGAGACGAGCGACGGAGAGAGTGTGTCTGTAATTTTTCTCTCCTGCATCACTCTTTCCTGCTAAAAGCGCCATAAAACTGTCGGCCTTTGTCGTGTGTTTAAGTGTCTATGAGGAGATCATTAACCTGGAATTAGACTGTGCGCGCTCGTGTCAGGCTGTGTTTGTATGTATGACGTTTGTATATGAGAAAGGGAGAGAAACGGAGGCAAAGACGCAAAAACAAACGCGTCTCCTTGTTTTGATTCCTGGATTTCTCCCCCGATTTCGCCGTTTCCGACCGCAAATAAAAACAAAGCCACAAAATCCATTGTGTTGAAAGTTAAAACCACCTGCTGCCTGTGTTTTGAGTTTAGGTGGATGTGATGAGGTTTGGAGTGTAAGAACAGAAGAGAGGATGGTGCAGGGTAGAGCAACATGTGGATGCCATAGCTGGCAAACTGAATCAACGTGTAGTAGTTACTTTGATGCGAAACAGCTGGGAATCTCCGCACACATCTGCTTGAACCTGACGTTCGTCTTCTGTTTTTAAAGACGATATGAATGACGCGTGGCTGTGACTTTTAGAGAATAGTGGCATCGTACCTTACGCTTGTCGGTTGTTTTAGCAACGCAACATGCACTGTCTGGAAATATTTGTCACTGTAAACACAAATCTACAAATTTAATTTAAGTTATATCACGGTGGCTATCACCAATATCAAAAACCTAATATAATTTGAAGTAAGCTAAAGGCACAGAGAATCTCACCACAGACTACTACTAATATGTACTCTACAGACACTTCATGTGCAAACATTTATGCAAAAGTTAAAAAATAATGAAGAATACCGGGGCTGGGGGTGTCTCCTGGTTTAAATATGTTTAGGAAGCTCGGCTTTATCCTACTTTAATTCCTTAAACAGGGACACTGAACACTTCCTTATTCATCTTATTCAGATCATCCTTATTTGTTTCTCTGGCTACTAGACTCAAAACACCATTTTGTTTATTTAGGAATTTAGGAGGAATATTCTGCTGTCATTTTGCATGTATTTCCATTCAATTTTATCAAATTAAGCACAGGGACTTGTTGACATAGTTGAAGTCTGCATGATGATATACATTTGCTCTTACCTTACACGGTACAGGACACGCTTCTTTAGTATACACTGGTTGGTATGTCTTTGGAATTTCTGGTCCACCCAAGTGTTAAGAAAGGTTGTGAACCGCTGAACTCCGAATCGGCGTGTCCTTGTATGCCCAGTAAACTCCAACCATTATCATAATGACCCCGTCGTTTACTCTGCCAGAGAGGCTCGTTCTGGTAATGGAGATGACCACGGCTGACAGGAATGGCGTGAATGTCACGGTAAACATTCCTGCTGTCACATTCTTGTGTGAAGACACCGGGAAACCTGCAGGGATTTATCTCTAGTAAATAAAGAAAAAAGCAGAGGAAGAGAGAGAAAGGAGGGAAGAAAGGAAAGGAAAAAGGCACACCCAGAGGACGCTTGAGGGGTGAGAAACTCCTGGACAGATGAAAGGTGATTTAAAGTCTTTGGTGACCTTGAAGGAGCAGAGGAAGGAGGGTGTGAGTGTGTGTGTTTGTTCTGGGAGCTGATGTGTACACAAATGTCTTTGTGTTTATATGAGTGCAACTTGAAGATATTTTATTGTCGGAACAAGTAGAAACATGATGGATTTTTTTTTTCTTTTCTTAGCCATGCAAGCAGCACGTAGGCCTGTCTGCCCACCACTGAAATCTCAATATCAATAACTATCGCATGGACTACCGTGAAATTCTGTGCAGACATTCATGACCCCCTCAGAATGATCTTTGGTGATACCATGACTTTTCAACTAGTGCTGGAATCAATTTAAATGTTTACAGAATTTTGCTTTATGACTAAATACTTGCAAAATGAATGCCATTCCCATCAGCCTCAGCTGTACTTTCTGTTTAGTGCTAATTAAAAGATGTATTTTAAAACACATTTCCCATTGTCATTGTGTTCGGTTCGAATCCCGACTGGGCCAGGGCCTTGCTGTGTAGAGTTTGTTTGTTCTCCCCATGTTTGCGTGGGTCCCCCCCCCCCCGGTTTACCGGTTTCCCCCACCATCAAAACATGTCACTTTCCCACAACCAACTTGTTTTCTTCTATGTAGGGACTTCCTCCATTTTCCAAAGTGCCTTGCGACACAGCCTTCTGCACAGATGTGAACCTGTTGCAGATGTTTGGATGTTGGTTTGAAAATAGAGCAACAGTGTTTTCAGTGGGAGTCAATGCTGAGATGTCTTGTGGCTGCACTGCATTCTGGTCATATATATATATATATATAATAACAGTCAGAAACTGCCAAATTCTATTGCACCTGTGCTAGAAATAAGTTGTCTTTGGCCAGTTATTCTTACAAATGAAGAAAATGCACCTCTATAAAACACAATCAACCCAGAAACGTAAGGTTGATCAACAAAAGCTGTGTATTTGACAGTGACAAGTGTGTGAGGGTGGCGTTTTCCTCAAAGGTCAGGGTTAAGGAATTAATGTATTCATTCACTCATGCAAAGTCCTTACAAGTACTCAAATACAGACATGTGGGATTTGGCTTGCACTGGTAATTGGAGTGTATTTGAATGTACAAGAACTCCCACCTCGTTATACAAAATGTCTCCATCAATACTGGTGTCGCGGAGAAAGCTGCACCCGTCGGCCTCTCGCATGTTCCCAGGCTGCTCGTCTCTCTAAAGAGGACGTGCCTGAAACAACAACTGTGGGTCCACAGTGAGAAAAGGGCCCCATGTGAGCGCAGATGCTCCTGACCCTCCCAAGCAAGTAGCCTCCCTTTCAACCGCGCTGCCGCTGACAAATTTACGAGCCCTAGGCTGACCTGCAGGCTGACTTTCTAAACACGATACTGACAGGAAAACAGTCGGAGATGGGAGGGATGGAGGGAGGCAGGGAGGAAGAGAGAGATGAGAAAAAGAGAGAGTCAAGACATGTATATGCTGTTTTTATCAGCGAACATTCTTTGCAAGACGTGGTAGAAAACGGAGAGCGTGTTGAGGCCTCTAACCACAGGCGCCAACAGAGAAAGAAGAATAGCTTGACGGAGGTGAGCGTGTTGAGAGATGATGAAACTGTGAATACAGAAAAGAAAGATAAAGGACGGCCAGGTGAGAAAGAAAGAAGATGGAGAAAGACGGTGTTATTCATATCTCAGTGGGTACAGGACACTTAATATGTCCAGAAGTTTGGGGTTTGACTCCCAATGAGGCCACCCACAAGAAAAATGCATCCACTCCCAGTGCCGTGAGGCCTTCTGGATAAAAGGATCTTATCACTAAGGATGTGCAGGGGAAACTCTGCCCAGTCCTTCCTCCTGTACGGACACTTTCCACACCTCCGAGCAGCCGGTCTCCTGGATACCTTATCTGACTGTTTGAGTCCAGCATGAATCCTTTTCCAAAGAGGAAGTCTCATATTTTTAGCTGCGTACATCTATACTATCAGTGTCAGTGCCATTTCTTCACATACTGTACAATATATGTTCAGAACTGTACACACACACATACTGTGTCTCGTGGCACCGAATCATGTGATCACATTGTGGTGATGATCTGGATCCGAGCTATCTGGTCTTTCACTATTTGTTTACCGCACAAGCAGAAAGGTAAAAGATCTGTTAGCCAAATTTACATGGAAGAGAAAACGAAGGTGAATTGTAAAATCTTTCATTTACAGTAATTTTAAACATCCAACACGATGTCCAGACTTCCTGGTTCGACTTGATACTACCACACTTACTGTGGGTGGGCACACAGACTTTATATTGTTTTTATATTCAGACCAATATTTTGGGTACACCACACTTTCAGATTCACCTCCAAACAATGCAGATCATCTGGCTGAACTGTTGCCTCGTTTGCAACTCGCCTGATCATCTAGATCAGAATCCAGTTGTAATGAGCCAGAATGATCCTTTAACATATTCCTCAGTCCCTGTTCTACATGGAGGGATTTTGACAGATGATTATATTAAAACCTCTGAATAGGATTAAATCTATGATTACACCCCAATATAGAAAATTAAAGTCATAACGAAGTACAAAAACATAATCAAGTACATTAACAGACTAATTTCCCCCTTTTAATGACTGATTATTAGCATTGCTGCAACTTTCCCTGTCCATTTTAAAATACCCTTTACAGTAGGCTTTTAAAACACTGCGCTGACATCATGCTTAGTGCACTGCATTGTACATTTAGAGAAAGGTTTTTAGGGAACCGTTCCCACTGGGAACCCACACCATACTCAAATATCACGTCATTTTGAAAGGCAGTTTGAATGTACATTTCTGGCTTTCAGCAAAAACTCAAATAACATGAAGAAAGGCCAAAATGCTCCACACTTTCATCTCACCAATATCGTGTTGACATTGTGGACAGATATATTATTAGAAACATTGATTATTTTTCTCCTGCTTTTCCTCAAGGCCCACCTGCTTTTTGAATATCCAGGTATCTGGTTACCGTCGCTGTTTTTGGAGCCGTGCCTGTGTGTAAAACAAGCAGTAGGTCTTACATGTAAGTCAGCCCAGGGGGGAGATTGAAGCTGGCCCAGACTGATTTATCAGTGGATCATATGCTCTGTCTCTAAGCAGCTGAAAAGCGTTGTGGTCACTACAGACCTTCCAGAGGGAATCGCACCGATGCTCGACTGTCTTCACGACGGAGAGAGTGGAGGGGAAAGAAAGGCGGACAGAGAGGTGAGGATAGGGAGGTGCACCGAGTGGCAGAGAAGGAAGAGAAAGGGAGGTGTTCATGGTGAGAGGGGAGGGGAAATAGAGTACCAAACAGTATCAAAGAGTGAGCTCCTACCTTGTGGCTGTGGAATGCAAAGGCACCAATATTTTGACTTCTCCTTTGGAAACAGCTGCGTTTCCCTTTTTCAAAGATATTTTTTCCTTATTTATCGGATCCCTCAGGAGAAATCCATCTGCTGGCCCTGACACCGGCTTCCTCCTCTAAATCTGGGACCAGACCGGCTTAGCTCAGACACACACGTATACACACACACACACACACACACACACACACACACACACACACACACACTCGCACACCTGCTGCCCAAAAGCA